>DWFV01001638.1:0-10877 GCA_018246775.1 Parelbella machaon machaon | reverse complement strand
ATATGAACTTAAAATATGTATATGTTATATAGAATGTATTTTACTCTGCAGCAAAAGTTGTATACGGTAAGAATGGCTATGAAAGTACATTGCTAATATAAATAACGTAGGTTTATATATTTTTTGTTTGTCATATTATATGATATATAGAAAATTAAGGTCTTAGTTTAAACATTAAGAACATTATTCTGATTGCCAATGTAGCTACATACTATCGAAAAATATATTAATATACATATAATCGTCATATCACATACTTTTAAATACCATGTTGATATTAAAAAGCAATATTATGAAACATATTCAAGAATTTAATATTAGAAAATCAAGCGCATTTTTTACAAATTTTTTCGTACAGACAAGACTTTATACATGAAAATATATTTAGAGGCGAATCGATGTAAACGTCATTCTAATATTAATATTGTAATATTAAACGAGTGATTTATGAAATGAGATGAATATTAAACGAGTGATTTATGAAATTAGATGAATATTAGACGAGTGATTTATGAAATTAGATGAATATTAAACGATGTTTAGTTTCAATGTAATATCACTGAAAGCCGTAGAGTTGCGAAGCTTGACGTTAGTAATGAACTGAGACGTATTGGCATATTTTTATATTAATAGATGACTGGAAATATTGTAACACTTTTTAATGGAGGAAATAATAATAATAATATGGAGAAATATTGTAACACTTTTTAATGGAGGAATTAATAATAATAATAGTATGGAGAAAAAATGCAGAAAACTAAAACGGTTAAATAACGACAAAAAAAATAATAATAAAGATATATTATAATATAATATTTTTGATGATTTACTTTCATGTGATATAATAAGACATAGTACTCTGTGATCGGATAGTAACATAGAGTAAGGATCTATAGAGGACTAATCTTTGACATACGAACCGCAATAACGATCAAACTCATCCTTTAATGAATTGCGGTGGTCTTTGACCATTATTTGACCATTACAATATATTGCCTACAATTGTTTTATATCGATAATTGAATACGAAATATTATCTGAATCTAATGACACCCAAATTGAACTTTAACGAACTACTCATTAGCTCATATTAGTGGGAAACCTTTCATAGTCTATTTTTGAAGAGCTGCGTATCTATATATTTTTATTATATTATACTTTCGAGGTAAAACAGTGTCAATAAAGACTTATTTGAGATTTGCTCATTTCTATCTTATATTTAATTTTATCTTAAATCATTTATGACATTGAAGCCGTGTTTTCACTGAAACGTATCTTCAATACGTCTTGAATATTAACTGAATATTTTAATATATCTATGCTGAAATAAACCATTATATATTTCGTAGTAAATATAATAAATTATACATTTTATGTAACCAGGTGTTTATTAAAGAATATTTATTAATCTATCCTTTATTCTATTGTACACTGGCATAGAGTAAAAGTGAAAATGTGAAGTGTGGTAAAGAAAGAATATTAATAAATGTTAAAACAAAATCGCGTCATATTGTTTACATAAACATCGCAACTCGCTATCTGCTTACCTCTTAGACATCAATTAAACCACATCAGCATGCTAAGCGGTGAAGCAATTTCGGACGAGTTAGTACTTTAGATCCGACTCCGGGATTTGTGCTACAATTTGGTAGCGTCGAATCCTTTCAAATTCCTGGATTGTTTAATCAAACGGTGTAATTGGTTAAAGTTCTTGAATTGTTTTGCAAGCTCTGTAGAGATTAGATTAGTTGATAAACTCGCATTTTTCATAAATATTCATAATGAAGTTTTTGATTTCGTTCGCACTGTAGAGTACTCGTATATTAAATATGATTGTCCTTTTGTACTTACGTATTTAAATTCATTTTAATTCGTGTCTTATTATAATTAATAATATTACAGGAGTGCAAGAAGAGTGCAAAATTAAAATGTTTTTACATCTTTATACAGAAGACGATGCATTTAATTTTTTTCTTTTTAGATACTTAGGTTTTATCATTCCTTTAGCTTAAAGGTCACTTTGAAGAAATTTATGAACAACCTATTATAAAGATATCAAGATTCTGACCTTTCATTCATGGGTCAAATATAGTGATCAGGTTAGTCCTGCCAAGTCTTAGGATCCAAATCTCGAACATGCTGAAGTAGCAAATTTAGTTATCTGTCCCCGATCCGATTTTTTTTTATTTGACTATGTTACACGTGTCACAGGAATAAATAAAATCGTAAGGGCATGTAAAATATAATCATTGTCAACCATTTTTTAACGTTTTGCTATTGGAAAGAGTCTTCTCTCAAAATAAAGAGGATTAAGACTGCAGTCTGTTACGATGCTCGTGACTAAATCCGCAAACATTAGGAATCTACAGTTTGGGCAAAATAAAAAAAATCACTCATTAGCGTGCAAATTTTCACACGTGTTCTTTCTTCTTTATAGTAACAGTTAGTTTTTTCAAAACCTAAAACTTATGGTTTCCTGTCAGCTTTCTGGTTGCCTGTTACTGTTTATGTATCCCACTATTGGTGATGAATTTTTAGACAAACTTCGAAGGCTTCACCATTGAATTCCTCCGCGTATTTGTGGAGATCGACTAAATTAATAATTGATTTGTAGGGTGGTTTTAATCCACTTTATCGCCCTCTAAAAAGGTTAATGATTGTCCATTAGAAATATTAAACAGATGGAAAGCTCAATTAAAATCGCTTAAATCTTAATCGTAGGACACGCGCTATGTTTTACTAATTTTCTATAAAGAACTTACAATACTTTCAATTTACAATTAAACGTTAGGTGAGCCGTTGACACAAGTCTACTTAATTAAGTGGGTGGACTTTCAGTTCGCCCGCAAAGTTCTTATGGACATCGAGCATACAAACCTGAAACTGAGCTACGTACGAGTATATATACCGCCAAAAGGAAAAGCATAAAGCTTATTTACATGGGAACTTTTAAAACGCAGGCGAGCACTATTGTAAGTACGTTATTCAGAGTACGACAAAATGAAATTGGCTTTTTAAATTAGATTCCTAATTTATTTAGAAAAATTGCATTAATAGGAAATTGTCACAGCGTTAAATATAAATTGTTTTCTATATTTTTCAGCACTAAATCACATGTGCGTGTTAACATTTGGCTACCTTCTTACGCATACAAGTAATTAATGTAATTTTTTGAAAGAAGAAATTTTCATATTCAAAATTTAAAAAAAAAAAGGTTTAAAAAAAATTCGTTTTACTTATTTACATGATATGGGAACAGCAGAGCAATATATACGATAGTTTAAGCAATTAGAGCCTACTTTGTCGAGGATGGTAAAAGCAGTTGAAAAAATTTGCTGATGGCTTACTATTATATCTCACAAATTTTTCCCAGCGGCAAAAACTTAATATTGATAGCCAAAATGAGTAATGAAAATGATACTCAGAAATTACTGATGAAAATAATACGTACTTAGAAATTTATTGCCCGCTCAAGCTATCGTTTATTAGTTTTGGTGATTTTAATTAAAACAATTTTGGGTGGACACATTTATATTTGATGATGGGATTCTCATATTGGATTTTGGTACTTGTAACACTATAGGCTAGAAACTAGCGAGCGAGAACACATCATCTGTATCGCTTTGCAATCAAACAAAATATATTTATTATATATAATTGCTCATCATTACATTTACCCCGTTTGTGACTATCGCGCACAAGATGTGACTCAATTCTTAGCTCCCAAATGTTGCAGTTTCCATGACCTCTATGCTTTAATAAACAGGAGCTAACGATGCTAGGCCTCGGATAGGGTTGAAACTAGTTGGGCTATTTCCGTAATTAGTTGGCGGTTTCTTGAAAATCCAGGGAAAATCACGGACCTAACGTAACCTGACCGCACCGCGTTATGACCTGACCGCGTTATTGTTATGGCTCAAACCCTATTCACTCTGTTAGAAAAGTCATGTCTAACAGAACAATGGTAATAGAGTTTACTTCCTAATATTAGATAGTATCTCCGCTCTCTACATTTACATAAGGGATTATGATAGACTCACCGTCTATTCCATTGGACGTAATACGTAACCAGTGGAACGTGGGAGTGTACTGTACTCCATTCCCTACTCCTTCGGAGATTACAAGTGTGATTACGTACAGAAAATTTTAATTTATTATTGGTAAACGAATAGCGATCTGGTTAATCTTTCGCTTATCTTTACTCGGCGAAGAACCAACCAGTACTTTATAATCTTCATTATAAAACAAAGCAATCTATAATCAAATTTTCAGTCACGAAACTGATGTCTTTGTAAAATTAGTTTTAAGAACTATTAATTAACGCCATATTCGATTTATTAGAAGCAATAAGGGGATGTTTTGATTGAAATTATAATTTGTATTTAATTTCTGTTCACAAAAGTTCTAGACTTTAACCAAGCTAGATTTAGTTCGTCTTGGTAGACGTAACCCTCGCGTCCTTGGAGTTGGAGTCTTACTTCTATAATACCTTCATTTTCTTGACACTCGAAAAATGTAAGTTATAGTATGTTGCATTTATTTGCTTCGTAATTAAAAGAAATATAGTGAATAAAATGAATGAAACGAACTAAATGAATGGATATAATGAATATATGAATGAATATGATGTCTATTTAATATTACAGAGATATCTGCTTAACATTACAGAGATGACTAGAACACTATGAGGACGCAGGAAATAGCGCCAAGTAAAGTCGTGCAGATAAGTACAATTGATGACAGTTGTATGTCATATGCATTTACAAAACGGTGTTAATATTTTAAACCTGACGATAATAACTTAGAGGGAAGCAAAGTAATTGACGGGGCAGTGAAATTGTCTCTACATATGATAACATATTACACGAATGAAGTAGCGAATAATGGTTTTTTTATATCGTATGAGGACAATGATTTAGTCCAAAGTCATTCAAAACTCTATTCTAGCTAACTAGTTAGCTCTACAGCAAACACAAAGTAATAATGATAAATTTAATTAAAAATAAAGTAGAGTCGAGTTAATTAACCAAAGTAATTAATAATATCAGCCGTTCCTATAGTTCTGTGTGACGTCAGTCGATAGTGTCCATGGGCGACATGAAAAAGTCGACACTGTTGCGTGCTCATTCTGCCTGATCACATAAGAAGCAGCAAGCAGAAAAAGCCTTAAATATATATTGATATTTACATTAATATCCGATCGTATTTTCAAAATTTATAACTTAAATATTATTAGTGCTGAGCGCTTTATAAATAATAATGGCGCATCATAAAATAATATATACAATGATAATTAACAGAGCTTAGAACTGTCTTTAATTAATGCAAATATCTGTATAGTAATTCGCGCTACGTTTCCCTTTGTAATCGATTCTGAAATTGTCGCGCTGGGCACAGTTTCCGGAGTCGGCTGATTTATGTAGGCTTTTATCTCGCCGGAACACCGCACAGTGCCACTTAATTACCAATGGAACTACTGCTGAAGTTTATGAAAATATTGGGTAGTATGAAGCGAGTAATAGGCGAATATATTTTTTATATT
This sequence comes from Parelbella machaon machaon, assembly GCA_018246775.1. NCBI lineage: Eukaryota > Metazoa > Arthropoda > Insecta > Lepidoptera > Hesperiidae > Parelbella > Parelbella machaon. The sequence goes on along the minus strand of DWFV01001638.1, from coordinate 5,335 downwards.
GTTACTGATGCCATTTTTTTCGGTGTGTTCCATATTTAATTTTTTTTTTCATCTTTATAAGCGGCCAATTAGGTAGTTTAACGCGAAAAATAGACGAAGATTTTTTAAAATATTTTTGATGATAATATTTATTTGAGTATGTTCTATATTTAAATATTTCTTTCCATCTCCTTTAGAAGTGGCCAATTGGATAGTATTAAGCGAAAAATAGACGAAAATTTTATTTATTTCGCTAATTCTAACTTGTGTTCCATGTTTAATTTATTTCTACGTATTTATTTTATTACTGGCCAAGATTTTGCTAAGCGCTAAGTAAGCTTTAAGTCATCTTGTCATACGAAGGTACCAAGACATGTTGTTATGTCACGTTGTGTTTATCGACGTGTTTGTTATCTTAACGTACACCGTAAATCCTTAAATTCCAGCGCTGGCTGCAGTTTCCAGGAGCGCTATATCGCTTTACAGCTGATTTATATTATTTCGGCAGTAACTCGCCGGAACAAGCTGTGCCCGTTAAGCACTAAGTTACTTTTAAACGATATATAGGCATAATTGAGTAACAATATGAGTAAACGAATAAAGAAAAATACTCAATTTCATGCAAATAAACATTCGAAAAATTAAGGTAAAGCAACTTCTTTCAGTTTCCACAAACTATTTTTTAACGATATACGCGACAACATTTAAATTCGATGTTCAAATATTAATAGCGTCGTATCCGTTGCTCTACATTACACAGGCTAATGCTACTTGGTAGTAAAGTAGCGAAAAGTTTTGCTATATAGCCCCATATCTTACAGCCATTAAGCTACGGACTTTGCGTCACAGCCATACCATAAGTAACCCGTTACTTGATATACTTTGGAGTTAACCGAGAAATTGAAAAGTAGAAAATGGAGTCGTTTTCTACATGGCTGAGGCCAACTTTTCTTAGTGTAGAGACTAGGAAATAAAAAGGCAGTAATCGTAACTGGCCGCTGCCGCTTATGGGCATTTGCAACCGAGATTGAACAAGATCGTGGGAAAAGCAGTTTAAGTAAATTTAAGTTATAGTAAGTTAATAGTTATTGTTAATAGAACAGTAGCAATGAAAATGTTTCTAGAAGACTGAATTTTAAGCTATTAGTTTTATTATTATGTATATTTAGTGTTTATTAAAAACAACAAGCTACGGTAAGTTGCAACTGGTAACAACATAGCAATTACGTATATGAAACATTAAAATAAAAAAAAACCATTATTATTTCAAAATTCAAGCACGATATTTTTTGTATAAAATATTTCACAGCAATATTTAATATCATTCCTAAGCGTCATATCGAACTATTTAATTCTAATCATTAAAAAATTTCGAAGATCGTTATTAGGTACATACAATAAAAATAAATGTAAAGAAATGGATTACGACTGTGTTCACTCAGATGTGCATTTCACGCATTACAGAAGGAATAAATGTATATAATCATGTCACGGTAATACAAAAATAGTTGTAGTCATTCACATTTCCGGCAATACATTACTAATAATAACGCAATCAGACAGAGCTGTATTTATCCCGCGTTCCGCTCGTGTTACGTTGAAATGACGTCATCATCAGCATGACGAACTGTCCCACAATAAATCCACCATGTCATCTAAAATGTATTGCTGGCGATGTTAGACACATTGATTTAATAATTGAGGTGAAGTATATCTACTAATTTATTAAAAAACCGCGTATAAATCTTATTAAGTTCATATTCAGACCTTTTACCCTAATAGCGTGGTAGCGCCACCTAGGCGCAGACCTGGTTTCATGCCTGTTAATGGAGTTATACATAATAGTTTGCGTAAGATACGATACACTGAAATCTAGATTTCTAGGGTTCGTTCCCAAATTCTATCCCTCGTTCTATCCCATATTCCCATGAATATATGTATTACATAAAAATAATTTGACAGGACGTATTTATAATGAACGTTCACCGCGTACCTATAGCATGGATATATTTATAAATTTAGTAAAACTTGATAGATGTTATGCATTTAGGAAGCATGATTTTAACAAATTGAAAATCGATGCTATCGTAAATTAACTAACTAAAGGAGAAGTTAAAACAATTTTTCAGAATCATAGCCGGTGGAAATCCTTAATCTCTGCCTACTCCTACGGTAAATAGGTGTGACAATATTTTTCATCAATACACGCCTGAGATTTCTTTGTTACCGAGATCCTATGCCAAACAGACCAAACGCTTTTATCAGAAAAATGTCTTCCCACAAAAGGCTTCTCGTCAAAACTGACTTCCTTTCACTCGACACTCGGTTTTTATCCATATACAGGATGTTATAAAATTTTCGTATTGTTATTCACTATTACTTTTCGTTATAAAATATTGGCATTATATTTTGTATTGAAAGACTCATACTCTGATTAACATGCGAAATAATTAATAAATAATAATGTATGTATATATTTTTTTATGTAAACAGACGTATTTACTGACGTCATAATAGTGGCTATAACTTCTTTTTTATCTACATTTTTGTCATAGTACAATATTATATCCGAGACAAGTCCATATTGTGAACATTCTGTATTATTCCTCTTACCATTTTGAGATATGGTAGCCATACGTCTTGTCAGTAGCACAAAAGGTTTCTGAAGGAAGTCTATTGCCAATAATTGGAATAAATCATACTTTTAAAAAGAGTCTAGACCTTATTCTTACTATAAAATAAATGTGAATTTTAAGACTAGTTAATATTATGTAAGCAATGATAATTGGGGTGGTTGACTTCGCATATCGTATCGCGCGGCATGGGATATTACCTGTGATGACCCGAAGACATCCGTGACGGAGAGAAAGTCTGGTTATCAGTTGATTATATGCAACTTCAAATGCGTATACAATTTCTGCAATTTGAAGGCTGTATTTTAATGAATGGTGTAAGCTTTCTTCTATAATGGCGCTTACAAAAATTTTTTTTTTTTATTTTTTAAAAAGGACATCGTTTATATGATAGACGAAAGATGAGAAAAAAATAATTGTATTTTGTGTATGTGTACAAAGTAATTATAAATAAAGAACAAATTTAAAAATTAATTTACAATCACATTAACATTAATTAAGAATCTTATTGACTCTTTACCAATAATATGAATTTAAAAAACGCATACAATGCATTGTAATACCTCCTGCGATTATGAACGTAACATACGTTACATGTAAAATTAATTTACAATCACATTAACATTAATTAAGAATCACATTGACTCTTTACCAATAATATGAATTTAAAAAACGCATACAATGCATTGTAATACCTCCTGCGATTATGATATCATGAAATAGTATATTTTGAAGTCCTGAAGATACTGAAGGCGCCCGGCAATCGCTTTCATAATGAAAATTGTTTGTTTAATAACAAAACTGGCGAAGTCTCAATAATACTTAACAGCATCCGGTGCTGGTGTTGAGAGAACGAGATCGGTTTCATTATCTAGAACATTTAATATTTTGTGTACAAATTACCTTCTGGATTTAATATATAGTATCTTTCGTTAATAGCATACTCTTATAATCGGTCACAATCTTTGTCTCTAATAATCTACTCTAATAATCATAAGTTTTTATGTCTTAATATAACAGTACATCATTATTATTTATTAATTCACTAATTATTAGTTCTAACTAAACTATTGGTCAAATAGTTAGTGATAAACTACTTAGCCGGGACTTGTTGAGTTGATTCCTATCTAGGACCCAGAATCCAGGAATACCCGTGTAATATATACGAGTATTTTTTATGCATGTAATATATATGAAGCAAAGCTTTCTACAAATGGAACTACATATATCTTCATTATTTGCATATAATATATACTCGTATCAACTCTACTATAGTATAGTCTCTACTTAGTTTGAGATCAGACAGTCGTTTGTAACTTTTCAAAAAATAGTAGTAGTTATCCATAAGTATGTAATAACTGAACGTTTTATTTACAATTTCGAAATTATTTTTCGGTAATGTAATTTAATAATAACGTAATGTGACATCACGCCTGTAAGACAGGGGTAGGCAGAGGAGTATAGTACACTCTCACGTTTCATCAGTTACGTTTAAGTCCCACGGCACGTTAACGGCACAGATCCAGACTCGGGTTTACTACTAGAAATAAATTAATAATATGTCTTCAAATATTACTATGCCGTTAAAAAAATAATTATTTAGGGGATGTACTCCCGCCGCGTATAATTTTATTTGGTATTTAAAATATAAGTAGCGCTCGTAAATAAAGTTCTGACATTTATGTGTTTTTCTGCCAATAAAATCAACATTTATCGTTAAAGGTCGGACCACTTACCCAACATCATCATAACTTATTCAATAAATGTTCCTTAGGAGTCATTCTACTCTCTGGTGAATCATATTAAAATCCTATCTCTATTTCCTATGACTGGAGCGTACAAATGGATAGACAGAAGTGATGGAAGTCTAATGTTTTTTACTCTTTAAAAAGATTTAAATCCGAATAAACAAATTAATATTAAAAAAGGCAAGTAACTTCGATAAAATATCTTGACATCCATTTTACAAGTATCCCACATTGTTGGTAGAGTTTTAACTGGGAAATAATAAAAGTACTTAGTATTTAAATTACATAATAAAAATTGCAAATATTTAATATTTTACTCAAAGCTCTACATGACAAAGTAATAATCATTTAAATCAATATGGAGATAACATAACATCACGCCTATGTTTACCCGAAGATACGAAGGGTTAGGCAGAGGAGTTCAGTATTTCTACGTTTCACCTGTTGTATTATGTATAAGGTCCATGGAATACCTGGCACAAATCCAGAGCCCGAGTTACCATTAGGAACATTGCAATAAATGACATAAGCAAATAACTGATAAATTCACTTTTTACACACAAATTTCACTTTTCAAGTTATATATTTATACATCCTGTTCTTTGTTTTTTATATGTAAATGGATTATTTTTCGAAAATAGGATTTTCTTTCACTTCTATTTTCACATGTAAAAAATATTTTTTTTAAATAATTTTAATTACTCTTACAACTAGTTTTCAATGCCTTCGTCATGAATTATTGAATGTTTTAAAATGAACTAATGTTACAATTAATTATTCAGAACATCTGTTCTCTAAGAAGATTTTGATACATACTGAACGACGCATAAGCTAAACGATTAATTTGGTGTGTTTTAGTTTATATAATAATAATAATATAATCGACCCATTGTCATTCCACCGTTGGAATATGAGTCTCCTCTCATATTGAGAGGGTTAAGGCCATAGTTCGCCACGCTGGCCAAATGTTGGTTG
>DWFV01001637.1:0-10880 GCA_018246775.1 Parelbella machaon machaon | reverse complement strand
GCGACGTCATACGTCTTACCATTCCACTCGCAAAAAGTTATTCACAGATGCCATCAAAAACACCAGTCTTTTTTATTTTATTACCTCTGTTTCATGGTCATATTAATTCCGAGTGCAAAGGGTTAAAGCCGGAAGCGGATAAATTGATGCTACATAGTCGATGCTTCATACAAATATTTAATTACCGCTTAAGTCAAACTTTAAGCTGAACATGTTAAGGAATGGAATTCCTACGTGAATATTGTAGAAGAAATATAAGGAAGCTCAGATACTCAGCACATCAGCAGAAAGAATATACAATTAATAAAATTTGGCCACCAGAACATCAAATCTAATTGAAATGAAAATTGATAAGCAAATATATCTTCCGTTCCGAAGACATGCATATGCAAATTCTTCATATCAACCCGAGACCTTGAATACCGAAGACCGGTATTGCTAAGGTGCCAAACTAGTAGGTCGATAGGTCATTTGACAGGTTGTTATAACATATTTTTTTACCCATTTACAAACACCCGGATTATTCTATTCATACGGGAGAAGCATCTCTATAAACTGACCCTTGTAGAATTTATACTCAATGTTCTAAGCATTGAATGTATACAGAAATAAAAGCAATCCTTTTAAAGATTCAATGTAATACCAGTTAAGAAATTTAATTTACGAAATACATTAGGTAAGTAGCAATCTTTACATAAATTGATTTCTAAAATTGAGAGAAAAAATTTTAAGCACAAAACTTTACTTTAAAATATTGATTCAACAATGATTGTTTCCCTTTCCTTCATTGTTTACATTTAAATTTGGTTTTAATACCACTTTATGGGTTAAATGTATGTTAAATGTTTACAAAATGCATATAAAAATCCTGGCTTGATTTCTTTACATTGAACTTTGTCTTATTTCGCAAAAAATGTTGTGGCCTTGATATCGGCTACATCACATGACTCTACTTTAGACTCTAGCAAAGAAGACTAGGTTTGCACACTTACGAAAGTTTTTACGAATATCCTTGAAGTCGCATTTCAATTAGCAAATATCTTATCCTTTTTAATACCTCGCGAACGTTATAAGCGGGAACAAGACACAGATACTATAATTAAAACTGCTAATGAGCAATGGTAAACAGTGAATTATTTACATTATCCTTATCAACGGCTAGATTACAGCACGATGAGTATATTGAACATTGCAGAAAACTATGTTGCTTCATGGCATTAAACGGATCAAGATTAACGGCCGCTGTAATTACTGTAAACGTTGATCAAACTCGATAAATCCAGCTATACAGTATTTGTTCAGCGCAGATTTAACAACGCGTTCCAGTAATAGGTGTGCACATGGTGACATGCGCAACATAGATGATTTACACGTCTATCCAGCAGTTTGTGTGCGAGCTGTATCAACAGGACTTTGCTCTTGACATGTATTACTTTAACGGGAGTGCAGTCAGTTATACCTGTTTATAAATTTACGTCCTTTATACTTGTTCATAAATACGTCAGTATGATTTTCGTGGTCACCGTCAAAACAGTGGTATTTATTATCAAAGGATTTTAACGTTCTCTTTTATATCCGTCTCAACCGTAAAGGTGGCTGTGAGGAGTCATAAAAATCATATGAACAAACTCGTGTCTTAAAATCTTTGGCTACTACATTGTATAAACCGCAAAAACATAGTGCGATGAAAAGATGGAACGCTAATAACTTTGGTTACCAAAGTCACTACTAAGTCGATTATCTCAGTCCATAAGAATAGTGACGGTTCTGTGGCCAACCTTTAATATAAATACTTATTATACTGACATAATATACGAAATAGAATAATATTTCTAAATGTCCTATTCTTGCAGTCGTATTATCTATAATGCTATCACCCATTAATACTCAATAATACAAGACACAAGATACCTACCGTATTTTCAAAAGTCTGACCGGAAGTCGAATGTATCATTTTTACTGATCGTCCGCGATGTACAAAAATATCAAGGTTACAATAACTTAAAATCGACGCTTAAATGACAAATATAAATTTAAAAATGCGTCCGCTACAAGACACGTTTAATTAAATATTAAAAATTAAAAATTAAAAACAGTTTATAAATAAGCCTTCACTGGAAACAAAAACAAAAAGATAAAAACTTATCTCGTTCATTTTTTGTGCTTCGATTATATTTATTTATAACGTGATTAAAAAATACTCATCAAGACATCAAAAAAAATAGCACGATGTTTTTCTTTATTTAAATTTTATAATAGAATTCTATCCCCGCAACGAACTGTGGAATTTAGTGTTACTTTGAATTGAGTGTGACGTCATACAGCTTATAACTCGTGGAACAACACGACGCTTGCAACGACACCTCATTTGTCAAAATATGAGGAGCAGCCTAGGAAATCTTAGAGTAGACGACAAATAGACATTTTGAAATTAATTGGATAATATATATTTTAAAATAAAATTGTAAACCTAACGTCACATCTGTAATTCCCCAGGAAGTAGGCAGAGGTGTGTAGTACACTCCCACATCTCACATGTACCACCACCACATTTACGTCTAACTATTAAGTGGAATAGATGGTGAGCCTATTGCCAAGTACGGGTTATTATAAAATTGTACATGTGTACAAACATGTAAATACAATACAAATATTGGTTTATAATTTATTAACCTAGAATATGAAACCGTTATTTTTTATGTGTTTAATAATAGTGTAAATGTCAAATTAATCAAATTAAGTGTTCAATTCATTTTGTTAACTGACATTTACGATCCTCTTACACAATGCAAGAATTATTAAATTGACCACCTTATCACAAGTTGTTATGCAAATAAATCACTATAATTACATACATATATGTACGTGGATGTATAGACGTGTGCTTACAAACAAACATACATTACAGATGTACCTATATATACATATGTACATGTGTTTTACACTCATAGCTAAAACTCTAAAACTCCATTTGATTATGATGTAGTCTCATGAATAGCTCACTTTTCACATAGAATTATAATGTCTTTTGATACATAAATGCCACATTTATCTGATTCACCTTCTTTCTAAAGGTTGTTTTCGTCGTAATAAAACATTTTATACAACTTCTGTCTCAAACTCTATGTTTCACTCTAGTTAAAACGACATCAAATAACCCCACACAACATCTGCACGGTATTAATAAACGTGCAATATATAAATAAAATAATCACTTTACTAACCAGCTTATGTTTTCTAAGTCTTCAAAGCTACTTCTACTCTAAGCTTTTGCATTTTAGACAGCTTTTACGCTAAAGTTACGAGTGTAGAAAATGAAATAAGTTTTTTTAAAACTCCACTTATATTAAATTTAAGTTAAAACAACACGTGGAGAATTCCAACATACGAGTACGGTTACAAGGTAACAAAGTTAAACTTTGGATGCAAAATTTGTCGTGCTATTTACGAGACGCGCTCTCTTCACATTTGTACAATTTCTACATATTTAATGAAGTGCGATGACTTTCTAACACGTGACGTTTTCGTATACTGTATAATATAATTTTATACATGTTATAAAGCTGTATAAATTAACCCTGGTTAATAAATTAAAGTTATACTCGTTTGGTTTGGGACGGCACTTAGAATGGAACATATAACTTTGGTCTCTGCGTATGACTGTCTTAACATTTATGCTATTTCTCCTTATTTTATCATATAAGATGATTTTAAATTACATAGTATAAATGTTATTAAAATTATAATGTTAATGTATTTGTTTGCTTAGAAATAGAAAATATAATACAGTCGCTGTCTATACACATATATCGTGTATATTTTGTGCAATTTATCTCTATATTATGTCATTTTAAACCACGACTTGATTTTTGCACAGAATAATATGCTTCATACTTTTATAGAAATAGTTATTAAATAAATCCTAGAGTTTTAGTTGTTGCAAGAAATGTATAGATTTACAAACGATTCAGGTCGTGTGCCGACTTGAAGAAGGCACTTGGATTCTAAAACCCAGACCTGGACAGAGTTGCTCCATTAAAGATACATTGGAGGATACAAATAATTTATCATTAAAATAAAACAAAAATAAAATGTAAAAAAATTGTTCACAAATAATAGACAAATTAATTTAAATTTATAATATATCCACACAGTACCTACATACTTGTATTTTTCATGCTTTACATTTAAATTATTTTATGTTAAAAACTGTCAAAGAAAAATTTGAAAATCATTATGTAGGTATCAGAATCGTCCTTATATTGGTGTCCTATTATTGTCCTTTCATTAAAACAAACACGTGCTCAGCACTATAACTGTATCAAAAGATTAATTTATCATTATTCAAAATGCTCAATTTGCTCCGAATGTAACATAAAGTTCATTGAACCATTCGGAAGCACATCTGTACATATTATGTATATGAAAGTTATACTCGTGTATTTATGAAAGCAGTGAGCTAAATAAAGTAAAGCTACAAAAAGTATCGACAGCGGTGAGGACTCAAAAACGAGCAAAAATATATTAGCACAGAATGTAGTTTTGTTAATACCGTACACGGTTAAAAACCGGCTCGGTCGGAGACCGCAATAAATGGCGAATGTTGACGCCGTTCAAGAAATCAGATTATTATTTTATAATACACTGAATAAATAAGATAACATTGGAATTTTCAAAAAATTGTTATTGCGAATACAGAAATCGAAGACAAAATTTTGAAGAGTCTGCGAAATAAAGTCACGGTAAACATTAAATTAAAATTGGTTGAATTTTATAATAGAAAATTGTTATTAGGTTGTAATTTGTAATCTTCGGATTTATTTCTTTTTGGAACATCCTTCAGAATGAAATTACGATGTACTCGTATATTACTTGAAACTTGTTAAAATGTGATTCTAATTAGACAATTAATAAAATTGCATTTATTAATTTTTCGAAACGAAATTCAAAATAAAATCGCAAGAAATATAAATTCAAATTCTTAACTTAAGAAAAATTATGACATTTCGTCACATGCATATGCAAACAAATTATATAAAGTATAAGGCACAATGCGCAACAAAACCAAGGCAAATTTTGTCGCAAAACAGAAACATCTCCAAGACTAGAGACTACAAAAGCAAATGTCAATGTTTATTGTAATTCCGAAATTAAATGAAAACAAACTGCAAAAACACAAACACGTCAGTGTTTTACACGTACACCTGTCAAGAGCTCACAAGTTGCATTAATACATGTAACAAAATAGTTTCTATGTATGTATTTCTTCTACACAGGTGTGTGTGCATGGAACTTTTTTTAGATATTTTATTCAAATTACTAAACACATATATGTATTCTAATTGTCAATTGACTAAATTAAATCAGTTTTTTTATAAATCATAAACATAAGTAGCATTTATGATAAAATATTAATTATGTCACTGAGGGTTTGCGCAGAGATTAACGTAATATGTAGAGTTATCTTTTCATCGTCAAATAAAAAACAGAATTGTTTTAAATGAATCATTTTGTTGCAGTACGTAATGTGTTAATATTTCAAAATACAGTGTGATTCACATCACATTCACGCTCTATAAACATTATCATCTTACAAAGCTACATGTTTTGTACTTATCATTTTATTGCAATATAAACGCTACAAGTCGTAATTTTGAAATGAAATGAAATATGAAAAGAGTTCAATGTAATGAACGAAAACCATGTATATATCAAGACTTTTAAGAACGTGGTATTGTTTCTTTGTACGCTTTTCGTTTTCTGAGTATCATCGCATTTCAAAATATTATCCTAACGGACTCAATAATTAAAGTACGCAGAAATTAACGTTTTTTTTTATTATAATAAGTAAAGTTCAAGATCAAAAGATCAAAAGTAGCAGGCTTCGAAATGCATCAGTTTTTAAACGCAATGGGACGACAGAATTTCATTTGTTTATACGTTTGAGAGATATACAATCTCCATTTATGTACGGAGAATGTCGATATTTGTAATCGATGTTTCGAAAACATACAAGTGAATCCGTGTGCATAGGTAGTTAAACTATAATCTATCAAATACTTGTACGACAATGTTAATATCTGTCTTTTATGAAATCAATGTATCTTTGAATATCACTGGAATCGTTTAAATTTTAATGAATATATTATTACAATTTCTGGGATTTTGAAAGTGATTAAAATATTTAATATTCCTAATCAGGAATGTTGATGTGACATAGGGATTGATAGAGACAGGATTTCTAACTGTTAGGATTTTGGCGAAGTGCTTTCGCCTCTTTTCAACTTTCATTAAAATCATCATAACTATATCATTGTCTCTATGTGACTTATATAATATCTATTAATTTATGATCAGTTTAAATATACAGAAAGATAAAAATCTTTATTCAAATAATAAAATCGTTAAATACTGTTTAAAAATAATTATTGAATCTTAAAAATCCTATTTCTCGCCCAATGTTTAATAATTATATTTCTAATATAATATGTATAATTTGATACTTAAGTCGTTTCGAGATCGGCGCTTTCACTGTCTAACTTATTTTACATTTTGACGATAACAAACAAATAATTCAACTGACCGAGTACCTACCACCAACCATTCAGCGATATAATTATATAGGTAAATGTTTTAACTAATAATTAGTATATAATATTTATGTATTATTAAATTTTAAAATACGTACCCCACATAGGTCCAAAACTGAGGCACACGACGGTCAGTATGAGAAATATTTTCAGTCTCCTATTATTCGGTCCTCTCTTGAAGGCTATTTCGAACGTATCTTTAATGCTATGGAAGTCGAAAAAATCAATAATAGACCCAGTGCAGCCGGTCCGCTTTTTCTAAAACAGGAAACGACAAATTACATTTTGTTTTTGCACGAATGTGAAAATGGAAGTGAATGTGTTTTACCGACCTTTTCCTTATTTTCCAGCCAAGTATGATCGGGAATAACAAAAAACACGTAGCCCAAATTTACTAGCTGGAATGCCGCTGATATCGCAAAAACACCATAATACCCAGTGTATTTCAATAACACACCACTTAATCCCGTACCTATGGGAAAACCGACGGTCATGCACAAACTCAATATCCCCAAACGGAAAGTCCTCGTTTCGTTCGACGTTATATCCCCTAAGTAACTAAAAGTGCCCAGGAACATCGTGTACCAACCGCCCGTTAGAGCGGGAAAGATAACCTCCATGAACACGGTTAGTTCCACCGGGACTTGGTAGAAGAAATACGTGTTTATCATATTCAGGACGCACGTCATAAATTCCCCAAAGATTGGCATTAGCATACATATTTTTCTCTTTCCAGTCTTATCACTCCAGGCGCCGATGAATAACATCAGGAGTGTCGGCACAGCGGTGTGGATCACGCTCTTCCATCCTTGCACCGAGGCTATCAACTTTTGGACCTCATCCTCCTCAAATGTGTAATTAGCACGCTTCCTGAGCCGCAACGCCGTGCACACTTCATCACTAAAGGCCAGGTTGACGCGACACGCTTTGTCCAAATTAAGATTCTGAGTAGCCAGCATCGCCAACACGCTCGGCATCACGAACATCGCTAAAACCGGCTCCACTGTTATGTTAGATTTCACATATCTCAGTTTCTCTAGAAAAGTCATATCCTTTAAATTATTATTTATCGTCGGGTTCGGAGACAGCTCGCCGTTGGCTCCCTCGGTTTTTTTCGGGATATTCGTCTCCATTTTGGCACGTATTTTATTTGCACTGTTTAGTATTTATATATAACTTTTACGGCGAGACCATTCTAAAAGTTCAATATAGGAAAGCCAAGAGCTCGCCAACCAGATTGAACCGGAATCGATTCTCAAAATGTTTTAATATAGAAGAATCGCATTGCTGTTGACAGAAGCGCGATAACTCAAAACGGTCGCTAGACGAGAGAGCGTATCGATTCACATACGACCGCACACAGCTATCACACGATTGTTCCTTTATATAAGCAAACACTCTTTATGTTGTCATATCAATGCCTAACGCGTACACAAACAAACGGTGCGGATTCGAAAATGTATGAAACACAAACGATATTAAATACAAACAAACAGATCTTTTGACGACAAGATCGTTACAGTGTATATATCCGTTACGCGCTCGAACCTAATTACATCAGGGTTATTGACGAGATTGTTTTGACAATTAAGATTTTATTAGCACTTTTATAAACAAAACATGTCACTATGCAAGTTCATAAGTCGTAACACTCACTAAATAATGTTCGAATATATAAAAAAAAAAATCACTAAATATCTTTCACGTCCGCTTCGTCCGTTTGTTTGTTGTCGTCGCGCTGCTCGAAGTACATCCACCTGTAACGACGAATGTCCGTTAAAACACTACTGATGTGACATGAACACGTCCTCTCACCACTCGGCTAAAGAGTGAACTCAGTTGAATAATTGAATGTCTCCACGTATGACCATCGCGTATCAGTTCAGTCGTACATCTTGCATTAAAAACCGGTCGCTGGTGATCGTGATATTTGGAACAAAAGACGAAAAAGCTTGCAATTTCTAAGAATTACCGTCACCATTTTTAATTATATAATTTTGTACAAGGAAATGTTGGTACGATAACTGTCAATGTTATATAAAAGACATTTGTGAATGCTGTCTGCACGTATGTTACTTTCTTCATACAGTATTTTGACATGTCATGTATTTCGTAAAGTAATGACTAGTTCCGGCTTGTACTAAACGTCAATTGTAAATGATGACGTCTTTTTTTCTATAAAAATATCATTTAACATCATCATTAAATAAAATAACAATCTACATGTAAAGTTCCCATGACATTACGCGAAATAATGTTAAAAAAATTTCACACGAAAACATATTGTTTACCTAATAATGAGCACCATGTACATAGAGTGCCGACCTTTAGTTTATTTGCAAGGTTTTTTCCGCGATTCACAAGATCAACCTCAAACTTACGAAACGAGCGTAAACAAAACGTAAGCGTTTCAAAAATAGCTTCATTTTACAATAATATCACTGTTTGATTTTTAAATTTTAATACCTATGTACTTTATAATGTCCCGTGAACAACAAAGTTTACTGAAAAAATAACCTTAAATATTAATTAAAAAATTACAAAAATTAATAAAATGTATAAAATGTTATAAAATATAAAAAAATAAAATACAAATTATTATAAAAATCAATATTATTAATATTTATACAATAATTAATGATTAATTTGTTTTTTTTTGATATTATTTTTATTTTTAAACTCTTCTCTTTTTCATTCGTCACTTTGTCATTTCATATTACGCTTCAAAAAATCCCCACGTACATATAAACATTGACAAACAATGCTCTAATGCGTTTTTATACCTTTTACTTATGTTTTTATAATGCTGACAGAAGTAAATACGTTTTTCAATTAATACTTTACTTACTTTTACTTATGTTTTTATAATGCTGACAGAAATAAATACGTTTTTCAATTAATATAACATAGGAAAGACAAAAGAAAATCTGGCGGGGTTTTACCGTTTACATTCGGTTTTTACCGATTCAAATAGAAATCGACAAATGTCCGAAAAAAGACTAACAAAAATGATATTTATCTCTAGAACGATATTTATCTCTAAAATTATTTATAGTTTACCTTTTTAATAATTTTTACATTTGCTTTTACGCCATTTTTAAAATACACGAGGCGTTGCGATTGTGTAATTACATGTTTGCATACGATTACGTATCTAACAATATAACTTGTTGACGTTATTTTAGTCAAACGTACTCTTTATTTGATCATCGCATTTTGATGATACCTCTTAGTATTAAAAACCATAACATAAGAAAAAAACGCGTATAAAAATTAAATATTCTTAACTTTTACGTCATGCAAATTTTATATAGAATTCTTTTATTTAATATCAACATTGTAATCCAAGTCTACTTTGTTTCGCATAATAATATCTCTATCTGTTTAACCCACTCCATAATGATGATAACTGTCATCATCAGCATTATTCCACTTTACCACGAGTACTCTCTATTCGGACACAATGGACAAATACCGGAGTGTTTTCAAAAGTGCCCGATTTGTATAAAACTGCGTATATTTATTATTGTACCATTATTTGTACGATTTAATTATATGTTTTTTTTCGTTACATAACTTTACAGATATGTCACATACCCCGATATATATAGTCCTTAAATCAAGTGTAAAAGGTTCTTAATATTTGTATTGCTTATTGTATTTCTTATAATTAAATTGGGTAACGTCCCGTTTAATGGAATAATTCTGCCGAGTAATACAATGCTTACGTAATCCGCAAAGTAAAAAAAATGCTTAAGAAGATCGCCAGCTAGCGTAATTCTACAGGAAACGGATCATTTGTTCACTTACCACGACAAGCGGCCTGACTTAAATAGTGATTATGTATCGTTTGTCCGCTGTCATTATATTTATGTAGGTACGGTTAAATATAACAACCTATTTTGCACGTTTGTCACAATCCACTATTTTCCAGAACCATATTTTGTAGACTAACAACGTACTTTAAAAATATTTTATACAACTGATAAAGGTATTCGTATACAATATTATTTGTCATATAATAATCACATACATACTAACTACTAATATTAAAACAAAACACCATCACACAAATACGTACATATGACGAACACTGAACATGATGGACAACAATGATAACCGCCTTCAAAATCTGACCGTGCAATGAATAGTAAATGAATAAAATGAGACATTCCGCAAACCAGGACGTGGTCCTCAAATGGCGTTATAATCTATACTAATAAATAAAATTGGAGTGTCTATTTGTAATATTAAAATAACCGCTTTTTACTAAATGCATATGTATGTATA
>DWFV01001636.1:0-10880 GCA_018246775.1 Parelbella machaon machaon | reverse complement strand
TCACCTAATAATAATAATATTTTTAAATTATCACGTAACAGCTAAACTGACTTAATTAAATGCTTCATAAACACATAGGGGTTGATTGAGGGTAACATTTGGTTCTATTACATCGTAAACGCCGTTCGAGCTGTAAAATAAAGCTACTCGCCAATGATCTCTACGCTGACCTTTCCAATAGAAAGTCCCGGGTTCGACTTTCAGTATGACAGATACCTGAACTATAAATTTGGGAGTTCCATCTGGTTAATCGTATACATATTTTTGAATATGTGTTTTTGTTCATTGTACTCATTGTTAGTTGAAAAAATTTTACAAATTTAATCAGCATTGACTGATGGAATGTTCGAAGTCTTCAAAACCAACAGTCATGTATGAAGGGGGGTATGAAGGGGGTGATGAATGTGGAAGAAACATGACAGGTTTGTAAGGATAGACAGACACATTTGGCACTCGGTGCACTCTGCCTATTCGTGAGACAGCTGGCGTGATAATTACAATAACAAAAATGAGTAATCTTCTTACCAGTACTTTAATTACCATATAGAAAAAATTAACGAGCGCCTGTAATAGATTCTTCAGACGGCAAGCGGCGCACAATTGTTTGAAAATATAGGCGAAGTTGGGGCGCCGAAAGATAATTCCCAATAAAAATGTATGTAATCGGCTATGTCAACACACATCAAGGCCGTCATGTACCACCAGGGCCGCCGCGCCACTGTCTCACACAAAACGCTAACACCGCAATTTATCACTGTTTTCACGAGAGTATTCCGCGACCTTCCTCAGCCACTTATTTACATCCAGTCAAGTGCAACAACGAATTTGCAGTCCAGTTTTTGCCACAGCTTTTTCGACCACCTTTTTCAGGCATTCAATATAAATTATCTCGTTATTTAGTTTATGATATCTCAGTTTGAACTCCACATGCATATAAGTAATTGGGTACGTTTCCAACATACATCAGGTATTTTCAATATTTGTGACAACTTAAATACGAGTACAGGGTTAAACGGTGTTGATAGGGTTAAGTGGTAAACGTTACATAAAGTTACGAAATGCCGAGCACAGTTAACCCTTGAAATGGCGAGTGCTGATACAATAATGTTCACTGTTCAATGTTGAAGCAAGTATCAGTACCGAGGTGCGATCGGTAATAAGAGACGTTGAGTGTTTGAGGCATATTATTGATATGTTTCATATACTTCTGTCTGTGTCGCAACCCTGATACGGAACTAAAGATTGTGCGTTAAATTTCCTGCCGGATAGCGCGTAATTTGTTACCAAATGTTTATTGGCTGCCCAGTTGATCGAGTAGCCGCAGGCGTGACTACTGATAGAAAGGTCCCGGATTCGGTGTCTGGTCGGGGCAGTGAGCATCCCCCTATTCCACAGTGAAACGTAAAAGTGCATTAAGTTATATACTCTCTACTCTCCCCACCCCTTCGAGAAAATACAGGTGCAATGTTATATTATAGTTTTAAGAACTGGATGGTATACGTAGTAACTCTTCTGTAAATTCATAGAAGCCATATCATAATGCATTCTATAGCGCCTCTGCTCGTCTTTATATTCTTAAATCAGTTCCACCCAATAAAAGATAATTCGTGTTTGAATAAAGAGCGGTGTAATCGCCGTGTAAGTGAACATAGCCTTGAGAGTACACGATACAAGATAAGGTCTTAATTTTGCAGATCATTAACATAACACATTCAGTACCTAACGGTACAAATATTGTTGACAGATATTTAAGAATTAAAAGATAGTATCAAGAGAGACATAGATTATACCGAGGTCAAAAGATAAAGGATGTATCAGCGTCATTAATTTAATGAATTGCAATAGAAAGCTATAGACTCTACTGTATATATTTACAGTGGGGGGATTAATATCTGCTAATATTTTCTAATGCCTTCTTCAGGTCAAACATTTTCGCGCTTACGAATAAAAATCCTAGTCTTTTCAAAACTTGAAATATAAGTACTCACATCAGCGCATAGACAGCTTAACTGATACATACACTGTCATTTTCTTTCATGAGTCTTTGCTACTCTCTCTAGTCTCTTTGCCACTGCTTTTGTCGTAGTTGTACGTCAAGCAAAAGTAAAAAGCGCATCAGTTATCGGAATTCCGATAGAGTACGATTAAAATTGTTCCACGTGATCGACATAAATAGACGTTCCAATCAACATTGCTTCATCGACAGCGCTAAGTCTCGAACCAGTTTCCATGGGAAAATTGTAGAGCATCTATTTTAAGCACACATTATTAAGTAAAGTACTTTCAACGAAAAAATGAGCGGATTGCGTGAACTCGCAATCTAAATAATTGTCAGTTCGGATTTTTGAGTACGCATAAACTGAAAACCTGTGCACACATTGTCAGTTGGGATTTTTGAGTACGCATAAACTGAAAACCTACGCATACTGTGAAATCAAAATATGAAACAAAGAGACTTTTTCCAAAAAGGCATGGTCATCATGAAGCCAGCTGATGGTGTCTCACAGCTGTTTATAAACAACGCCAGCTTCAAGAGAATTACCGATGTGTTGTCCGATTTGAATGTAGGTATCTTTTACGCTACATTTGTATAACTACACTTAATAGTATTTCGGAAACATGTGAGAAGGAAGCAAAAGTTGAAACATAGCTATGTACTATAGAACTAATAAAAAAAGCCACGAAGTTACAAATTGACTGGCCTGTGGGTCTTAAGCTAGGAATCCTAACTACTGAGTAGAAGACGTTCGATTCGCAATACAGCTCTCAACACCCCAAAAATTCCTTGTACAATAGAATAGTTTTAATAGCAAACAAATAGATCTGGAACTGAACGCTGATAGAAAGCCCGAGTACCGCAACATCTGTAGATCTTTATAAATAGACGACGATCGATTCCAACAGTCTCCACTGGAAATAGTTATAACACAAATACATAGCAATGAGAGTGTTTCTTGTTTTGCATGACATTGTTGCAGATCGTAAAATGTTCTCGCGTTTTCTGCTAACTGCTTTAAGATCGGCACCGACTGGCCTATGATATATGTATATTATAGCGATTTATATTATCATATAGTACAATATATTTTCTATATTAAGTCTAGTTACTATACACTGCTGTAATGTGCCTATATCTATTCCTAATGTCAAAATATGTAAACAGATACAGTAATACATATCTCTGTATAGCAACACATATTTTTAAGCAGATAATGACTGCAAATATATATATTATAGGATAGCTACCGTGTGACGACTACATAAAAATCTGCCATAATATATATTACAGCACCATATATTAATTACATATTGTAAAACTATCTGTGATGCCTTTTGACCATTATTATCCAGTGACGGATTCAAAGTACATGTTTCCAGCACAGTTACAAAATTTGAAAGTTTTGGGTGGTAACATGTGTTGGCTGTATTTAGGGGCGTGTACCGATTCAGATAGAGATCGACCCTTGATTCTAATCCAGTACAATGTCAGATAGTGATGTTGATATGCATGCAAGCAAATAGATCCTACTTCAATACTATAAAACGAGATTTTTATACTAGTCAGTCTACTAGTAGTACTAATCATTATTAATAAGGGTCGTAAATAATGTGCATTGCATATTATATTTCTGTGGAAACCAGCATATTGGTTTTTACAATATATGTACGGTGATAATATTTAAATTCATGTAATTTTGACATAGAACTGTAACTAAAATATAAAGGTACGATTCTAACTTAAGACGATGCAAATCGTTCTAGAGCATGCTAATCGAAGTGACTGGAATATTTCGGATTGAATTCACAATTACAAGTTTGCCGGGTGTCACAATTCTTTACTGACGCCCAATACAGAATGAGATAAGGGTTTATATGTAAGGTACAATTAGGTATTTAGCTGTATTTGCTTTATCTAAAACGTTTATTTACTAATCAGAATTGATTTTAATTTTTATAATATATGTGCATCTCTCAAGAACTACTCAACAGTATCTACATAAACACATTAGTGAAACACGAGTCTAAGTTTGTAGTCCTAACGTAACATACAGGTGTAATGTTATGTTTAGTAGTGGCCCAACCGATTTCATCATGTCGACTGCTTTATACTATTTCATCTGGTATCAAAATAACACCTTCGCGAACATATACGAGTGTATACGTAACTACAAAGTTATGTTAATTATGTCGAAACAACCAGCCGTGAACTTAAGAACCAACATTTTGTGGTGATTTCAAAATATACACCAACATGTGTACGATCGAACACATTCGCCATATCTATGTGGTATGGCGGCCTACATAGTGAACTGTAGAAACAGGTTCCACAGAGATAACTCATACACAACCTATAATATCGTGTTTACCTTCTGTTAACATTGATACGCTAATGTGTGATTTATTACTAAACAAATAAGTATTACAATCACATGTGCTTTCGTGAGATATTTGAACACATGAACGCGTAGAGGCCGTACGAATTATTATCACATCTCAGTCAAAAACGTGTCGGCTGCTAACTTGAATATATCTTCAACACGCTCGCCAAAGGTCGACGCCATATTTTGGGACCCTGACATCACTATTATTGTGGTCTGTTTACGAGGCACATATCGTTGTTTTGCGATGAGTGCTGCCAATGAGTAATAAAACATGACTAATCGAAATAATTATCGATCGAAATTCATAACTTTTAATATAGAGTTTCATAAGTTTTAATACAATATAAAATGTAGAGTTTGCAATGGCCTTAAGAGAATAATATGTTAGATTTGTGTAAATGAATTAAATATTTGTAGAATAATACTCGTGATAAATGTTGTATTTTTTCGAGGTATGGTTTGTAGAGTTCTATAAGTCAAAAATAGAAGTATGTCTACATTTGGCGATTACTATATACACACTTTATACTAATAGTAGAGACAGCGTTGTGACTTGTGCCTTCATTTGAGGATTTTTTCATCTTATCAATGAAGTAATAAAATGCGAAGGTGAATTTTTTTTTACATATTAAGCGTAGGTATATAACACGATGCTTAATATTTTGGTGAATGACATAATTATTATTATTGCGTACGTTGTTTATCCAAACTTCTTTGGTATTAGAGCAAAATTTTCCAGAGTCGCATTTGACGTGTCTGGTAAACGCGAGATCACGGATATTCGGAATTATTCACATCGACGGTACACAAACATCGGCGGCTTCGAAAATAACTCTCATTTGCCGTACATACAAGCGTAAAATTAAAATTCCTTCTGCTGGTGTAATAATACATTTTGGCGATCCGCCACACACACGCGCTTCGAATACACATACATGTAACTGTATGGAATAAAAATGCTATTTTACAATAACATCAAGATTAATAGAGAAAATCGCAAACAACATACCGAGACAGTGGACAACTTTTCCGTGTGCTTATGGTGTCAGTGTAACACTTTCAATTTCCTTTCCTCTTAGCGCACTGTTTGTATCACTGGGGTCGGTTGACCGACGAACAAAGGGACCATTAACCGGGTGCACGGTTCACAATTACATCACCGTACGATTCGCGGGAAATTAGCAACTTTCAGAAAAACAATTGCGATCCAATGGCGTACACGATTCACTTCAATTAGCGCTAGCAACGGAACTTCTCAACGGGCATATTACAAAAGGTGAGTTAATTTTACGTTATTTCGCGGGGTTGCTACGTCGAGTTGCTAATGAAATGGATGTTACAGTGATTGATTTTTAATAGAGTGAAGTGGTCGCACGCCGTGATAAGCGTCGGGAGGTCGCGCGGCGACTGCCCACCCGCTATATCGTTGACGCGCCGCCTCACGTGCGTTTGCATGCAAAAACTTCTGCACAGACTAACGATTCGTACAGAGCGTACCGGCACGCCACTCATTCATGAGCATTTTTACGTGACATCGTTATTAATTGTCAATGTATACGGCGTTTCATAACGACATAGTTTTATGCAACGTTGTATTTGTTGCAAAACACATATCGTTTTTCAAAACGTGTTTACAAGGCGTAGTTAAGGCGTTTAAAGCAATGAGTTCATTGAGTTTCGTATCGTTTTAGGTATTAGTTTAATTACGAATGTTATCACCGTGAATTAATTCAAATATATTTTCTAACCAACGGCTCGTTGAACAGACTTCAACCTTTCCTAGAAAATCTGTAACTTGGATTGCTGCCAAATTCTAAAAATCTAATTAACAATTTCTAATTCTAAACACACACCTTTACGGATCTGATTACGATCTATAATAATTGAATACGATAGACTTGTTACGCTTATGACACACGAATTAGACTCGTAGTCTAAATAAAAATTCATTCATTACTAGAAGTAAATATACTATGCTAGTAATCAGACGGTCTGGTCATCTAATATTCAATATTTATATCATTATTACAAACCATGTTTTAATTATTAATGTATTGGCTTACATTATGTACAATCATCTGTTTATGTATTGTATTCTATATTGTAGCAGAAAAACAAAAAATATAGTTCAAAAGTGAAGACAAAAGTACAATAGACGACCTATTCATAAATGAATAAAAAGACAAGTGAGAATAATTTGAGCCGCGGGTACATTTGCAAGCACAACAATAATAAGAAAATTTTCATTTTAAATTATTACAAATTTAAAATTACACTCGCCGACAATGTAATGTAATTATTCTTAATTAATTATTAGCGCCGTCCGTTCGAGCCATCGATGTAACGTAATTATTATTAGTTATTGTAAGTTACAGTCGCCGTGTGATGCAATCCTGTGGCGACCGGCGCGCCGCTGCACACATTTCGCGATATGATATCGGATATCCGATGTCGAGGATGATCTGATTCACGTATTTTTGCTGTTGTTTTTATTCATATAAAACAAGCATTTTTGTATTCACAGACGTATTTTGATTTCCATAGTAGGTATGTTTATTTATCGCGTTACGTCTCGTGAACAGTTCACAAAGTTTATTTACTTTGATGTCGATGATAATGATGATGTCCTTCAAGACGTATTCGTTTACGGCGACCCGTTAACTCGATTATTTAAATTAATACGAAATACTTTTTTTCAACCGAAATTAGTACTCGACAAAGGAACAAACATTAAAAATAGTTTTGGTAATGTTTGTCTGTTGTTTGTTTGCTTGGGGCGCATATTTAAAATCCAGTACAAAGCGACATAAATAAAGAAAAAGATAATTATCGTTATTATGTTTATAAATGAAACTGATTATAGGAATTGTTCACGAGCCATGAAGTTATAAAGCTAAATATAATCAAAAAAATAATAATTCTCCAATCTTTTATTTACGCTCGACGGAGCGTGTGAGTAACGGAAGCCAAGTATACTATACAATTATAATAGACATTTATTGTTTGTACGTCTCGCTCTAATCCAATTAATCGCGAAATTCTTAAAAGGCAAGCGGCTCACAGATTTATTCCTATTCGAGTGATCTTGTTTCATGAGTTGGACGAGCATCCTTTCCTTTCATCAAAAGATCATTGTCCTACATTTCGATGAAGTCTTGTCACCTTCAACTAAATTGAATTGACTAATTACATAATTGAATCTAACTTATAAACTTAGTACTTTGCCACTTCTTAAATATTTGTAACGTTTGATATTAATTATGATAATATTTTTTTTTTTACTAAATAAATTATAATAGACAATTTCACCTTCAACACGATAATACAATATCGGTCAAATTTCTCACGTTTTTCACGAGTTCCACAAACTGAAAATATTTTCCGCACACATATACTAAAAAGCGACATCGTTCACAATCACTTTATGAAAATCCACGATGCTGTGATTAAGTATTCTTACTTAGGGCTTGTTAGCAAAGCCGAGGCGTTAATTTTAAGAATTCATATTTATACACAATACTTAAACTTTGACAATAAAACAATATGAACATATTGGTATGACGAAAAAAAAATTGTCTATAAACATATATTTACATCAAATCAGAGACATTAAAAGCATAAATAAAATTTAAACAACTTTATGCCCGCTCTATAAATGCATGTTGTCTATGGAAACCGGAGAGAAATATAGATATACATATAATATATAAACAAGAAATTTACGAGTTCGGATCCGCTAAATCCGTTGCCGGTGACGTCAGACCCACCTCTACCTCTTCGTCTCTACATCGTAAGGTATTATTTATAAACGCACGTGTATCGCATTATTTCACAGTGCGAACCATTGTTATGGTATTCCAACGGCGGGAAGAACGAAACGAAGCCTTATCCGAACAAAACAATGAAATGAAACTATGCGACGTCAGCAGCAATTTATTCTGAATACACACACATTTAACACCAGTATGGTTGTACGTATATATGACTACCGTAAGTTTCTTCTCAATCCCGATTCCATAGGACGGAACTACCTACAATATGATTGATGAAATGCAAGAGAACTACACTATTCTGCCTATACCTTGGTGAAGTACAGGCGTGATGTCATGTTATGTAAATATTTTGATATATATCATTTCTGTATGGGACACGGAATTTCTATAGGTTATTTGCAAAACAGGAAACTCAATACAGCGACAAGGGCTTGCATATTGTATGTGTGTGTATAATGTTGTTTGTGCGTGTGTAATGTTTTGTGATAAAACGAATACGTCTTTCATTTACTCATTGGAAACATGGAACCTTTGTTGCAGGGAAACTGCTAAAATATACCAACATTCTTCACGAATCTACCCTAAAATGTATGAATATTCACAATTGTCTGTCTATTAACAATGGGACAGAGTTAGATTTATTGAAATGAGACAATCATTTCTGATTTGTATATCCAGACAAAGTACCAACATTCGTGACACAAATATTTATCCTGAGGGGGAATCGAACCAACGACAACGAACGAATCGAACCAAAGCCAGGTTCACTAACAATGGCACCAACGGGCTAGTCAATAACCAATAAGTTAACATATCTGTTCGGTAAGGAGATTCGTTAACACTGACCGAATCACTGGGACGTCTCGTGTTTCCCCACGATGGCACCGCGCCAAACACCGAGGGCACTGACGTTGACGATCGCCAATGAGCTATTTAATAGGTTAACAACTTCCATAGCGCGTTGGATACATGTTTAAACCAACCCTACATACAAGTTTCGCAAGCAGAAGCTCAACCACTACACCATATTTTTGCTGCTAAGCAGCATTTACCGCTGAACAACAACTTGTATGTATACATATTAAGGTATGGAGACAGCTATCGCCTTATTAGTTACTTACTAACTTCACGTCCAATTATTCGTATTATAATTGAACACAATGAATGAATGAAATGAATGATCAATACGTTAAAAAACACATAGAACAGCTAGTAAATAGGTTCCTTACTGTGGTCTAAACTCTAAGTACTACTTATAGGGACGAGTTTAATCGCATTTATCACACAAGTTTAATATACACATAATATATATACACATATAAATAAATTTCAAGTATCTCTTTATAATATCAATAAGATAGATGTTTATTGTGAAAGTATATACGGTTTGTCTAACAAAAACGCAATCTTTAACATTTTTGTCCGTCTGGTTGTTTGTTTGTTTATTCCGGGTAATCTCTGAAACGACTGAACCGATTTCGATAGGACTTTCACTGATATGTAGCTAATATCACGAGGAGTATACTAAGTTATCTCTATTTCGTAAAAGTTTTAGGGTTACACACAAACCAAATTAAAACCCAACAAACGCAACAAACTCAAGCGAACGAAGTCGCGGGCAGAGCTAATTAGTATTATACATACTAATTCTGTATACTCTCTGTACGTATGAGTCTATCTTGTACAGCATCGTGTTTCCCGTTAATATCGTGACGCTGATGTTACGTATGCATGTTCTCTCTGTTTATGTCAAATCAAACGCTTAATTATTCACGTGTAAGGGACTTTATCTTCAGCAATAACATTTGTATATGAATGTGAATGAATGAATGAATGAAAGTGAAAAAACTGAGCTGTGATATCCTAGTGGTATAGAATTTGATTTTCAACTCCCGATTGTTTTGAGTTCTATTCCTCAAATGGACTTTTGAAAAATTAATACCATTGCATTTTATAAATTGAACACCACTTGCTATAAAATTGAAGAAAAACATTGTGAAGAAACCTGCAAATGTCGAGTTCTCTATGATATACTCGTTAGGTGTGTGAAACGGCATCTCGAGTTAAAGAGCTTGATAAATTTGACCTTTCTCACTATAAAAAGAAACCTACATTCAACAATGGAACGACAAAATAAATGGTAAATCCATATATCATTAAATTCAATAGAACTTTGATTGCAAATACTTATTTGAGTAACGACAGTGTCAAGAACGAAAATGTAAGTATTGAAAGTATGTAAATATAATTTGTTTAGATAATATAATTTTATTGAATTTGTAGAATATATTAGTCTTTTAATATTTCTTTGACTGTTTCATGACACCCTTATTTATCCCTTGCGTCTCAATCGATGTCCTGCAGTTATTAAAATATATGTGTACAGTGAAAACGCGAACGAAAGTCTTAGCTCTTCTAATAAAGATGAGGAGAATGATGAGGGATGAGAAGGATGATGAGGATTTACGTATAGTATAAAATAATAGGCTCAATCCAAACAACTCGACATTATTAACAATTAATATACCCCGTTATAAACATAATATATCGCCGGGATAATAATAATTAAACACAAAAACGAGGAAAATCGAGTGCACGTTAAGAGACACATACATATATGTATACATATGTACACATATGTAAATCATTCCTATGAATTCGAATATGGTAATAATTTCCTTAAATACAGAAGTAATCATAATAATTATTATAGTACTAAACTAAC
>DWFV01001635.1:0-10883 GCA_018246775.1 Parelbella machaon machaon | reverse complement strand
CTTAACCCTCTCAATACGAGAGGAGACCCATATTCCAACAGTGGAATGACAAATGGGTCGATTATTATTATTATTATAAGATTCTTAATAACGAGTTGTGTTACCTTAAAATGATTAATATTATTGCACCTAACTTTAATAGGCTCAAGGCAATTTTAATTTCCTTATAGCTCCATGTTAAACGGGTAATTATATAATTTCAGAGCTATATTACCAACGTGTATCAGTTTAATAAAATTATATTGCGCCTGAAGCGCTTTAATGTATGAAAGGGTTATCTAGATGTTTACGTAGTATGGCCTTTCATATGATTAATTATTAAAAGGGCCAATGATGTTGAAAATTTTGTACTTCATATTGTTTATTATTAATTTATACATATAGCGGCTTATAATTTAGTCTCCCAATCCAGTAGTGTTATTGGGTTAAATTTTAACACGCAATTTTTCATCAATTCTGTCTTTTTCGATGAAATATCATCAGATGAAGGCGGTGGAAAAAATTGTGAGCAAACCTTAGAGATCAGTCTAATGTTTTCTAAGGGTGTATATTCTGATAACCAGCACTCATCAAGCGTGGCAACTTAAACCTTTGACATGCTCAATCTGAGAAGCGACCCGTCTTCGACAGGGAAATGAGAGGGTGGACGATGATATTGAAGATGAATTATTTATCTATTTATGGCTATGACCTTAAATCTCATGATTATCAAAAGATACTCTTAATCAGTAATGGAAGATATTGAGGTGGATGGTAATGATTATTACTCACGAGGCTGCCAGGTATGCGTGTATTTTTTATTAAAAAGCTCTGATACAAGTATCGTTATGTTTCTGTCTCGTTGTCCTAGTTGTTGCAACCTCGACTGCTGCGTAATAGGTCGGGGTTCGTTCATCGGGTTGGGTATTATTGGGTTATTCTAATTTGAAATTCCAGGTAGTAGCTCGGAGTCTGGATTTGTGCTCCGTGTATGATGGCTAGTATGTAACGTATTTTTTCCAACACGTTTATTTGAGCAGTGATAGCCTAATGGTGAAGAATTCAGCCTCTCACTCCGGGGGTACTGGGTTTCAAATCCATGGCGCGCACCTCTTTACAAAAGTGCGTTTTAAGTTTAAATATCACTTGCTAACGGTGAAGGAAAACATCGTGGGGAAACCTGTACAATTTAGAATTTACCAAAAAAAAAAATTCTAAGGTGTGTAAAGTCTGCCAACCCGCACTTGGCCAGCGTGGCAGACTATTTCCTTAACCCTAATCCTCTCAATATGAGTGGTGACCCATATTCCAACAGTGGAATGACAAATGGGTCGATTATTATTATTTTAACGTAACATCACGCTTGTGATCCCTAAAAGGGTAGCCAGAGAAGTGTAGTACAGTCCCACGTTTCACCAGTTACGTTTACGACCTTTGGAATAGATGATGAGCCTATAGCCATACACCGCGGGCATAGTTCCAGACTCCGAGTCACTAGTAGCAATGCTAAAGTAGAAAAATCTAATACTACCCGATCCGATATTTGAACCTAGGACCTCTCTATCGACAGTCACGTTTGCAACCACTACACCAACGAGGCAGTCTGTGATATTGACACAGCATTGACAGATTAATTTAATTGATTCATAACAATTGTATTATCCATATATTTTTGTTTGTTTTAGTTTTGAATGGCATTGAACGTTCAATATAATTTTATGAGTATAGATTGTCCGAAATGCTAATTGTGATCGTCGATTGCGAGTAAAAAGCAGAAGTGGAAATTGCCTAAATTATATATTACTCGTCGGCACGCAAGAGATAACAAAAGGCCAACATTTTTGCATCACCATAACCTTAATTCTACAAGAAGTTTCAAAATAGCTTGCCAGTTTCTCGCCAATTGTGAAGCTCTTGTCTTACCAATATGAATGCGATATCACGGTCTATTTCCAGTAGACTAGTCAGCGTAACAATAAATAAAACTAAGCTAACCCACTATATCCACTTAGGGTTTCCATACTGACAGCCCGAATGATATACGGCGATTTATAGCTGTGACCAGTTCAAAATTTGCAACCGAAAACTCATAACTGAATACGGAACGGTATACATTTAATTTATAGACTGTCTCTTTTACCTTTTATTCCATGAACAGGACTAGTTCATTATTTATTCTTACTTATACCAGCAGCATTCATTTGCTTGACTGATGTAATGCTATTAAAACGAACTAATAAAAACTCTTTTTATAATGAGAGAAGAACCATGCCTACCAGTGGGGTACTGAAAAGCTCATGATGATGATATTAAAATTATGTAATATTACATACATATCTTCACGCCTAGTCCCTTTCAGGGTAGGCAGCGAGCACGGAGGGCCAAATATCCCTATCCTATCCAAAACTAGCATGTAAGTATGAAGAGATTGATGAATGTGTAAGAAGCACGGCAGGTATGCAAGGATAGGAATATATAATAATATTTATGTTATTATTAAATTAATACCCAATTTCGCTTCATGTATTCCCACAAAGCCTGCGGTTGTTATGCGACTATAACGTAGATATTATTAAGCCTGTGTTGCCATGATATTAGTAACGCATGAAGTGGCAATGTGTCTGCGTGGCCGTGCACAGTAATGCACAGTCCCCTAAATACTTGCAAGTGACACAGTCACTAGCAGTGCTCAGTGCTCGACTGCTAAGTAATTATAGCTTAAAGTTGGTTGAATTTGCTTGCTAGAATTCACTTTGGGACATTGCTGTGAAAGCTGAAATTAATATAGTTTGTCGTTTAGATTTGGACTTCAAAATAAAAGCAGTGGATTTAGCTGTATATATTTCTGTTTAAGCAAATATGGGTGTTTTTAAAGCGGTAAATAAATATTTTTCTTGATGACTATCAGTGTTGAGGAAGAAATTCGTAACATATTATGCATGTCAGGGTGGAGAAAGAATACATTCCCCGAACCTGTAGCGGGATACCATGCTGTCGTAAGAGGCGACTAAACTCGACGTGGGCAAATCACTGTGTTGCCTGGCTTGCTTGTTCACTGCGAAATATCCTGGCCCCCTACTTCCAACAGTGTAGGTGATACAAGTAGCCATGCTATTCAGATCCTTAACCGGTTTGCCCAGTGTGGGGATTACGAGCAAAAATCATATATGTAGGTAATGTATTGGTATGATAAATGTACGAAACGAATACCGCCCTCTAGCGGCTGCGATATGCATTAATATAGTACATACGTAAGTAGGGAGCATTACTTCACGGCCCACATCGTTGATATGGAACATTATATGAAACCATTTTGTTGATTCTCCCACTGCGGCAGGTGTTACCGACATCGGCTTATTCTGTATTCCGAATCGTTTGTTACTGGTAACGAAGTATCATTTAGAATAATTTTATAGTTAGATCGCATGACACGATATTGAGCCCACGTCTGAGCTGTGGTAGCGAATATGTGGTAGATGATAGAATTAATCAGTTTTAATGCCAAATGAGTTATTTCTGTGCTGTGATAGGTACTGAATTTCCCTTAGCCCTTTTCCTTATGCATCAGCAGAATACGTTTTTGACTCTAAAACAATGAACATCACATTATTTGTTATTTTTGTAATTGTTCATTGTTACTTTTGTAGGTTTTATATTAAATGAGTTCTCATTTCTTGTACCTAATATACATCCTTATTAACACATGTAATATACGTAGAAAAGCAATGCAATGAAATTGAAAATAACGAAAGCCATCTTCAACATTTTGCAGGTTATTTAAAATGTCAAGAGAGGCGCTCGCCCCTGAAATAATATACCATGAAATCCCTGCAGAACTTACGCGGGACGAAAAATGTGACATCATTCGTAGACGACTTTATTATGAAGAATTGGCAATTTTCACGTGTGTCCTATTTTATATTTGAGTAAGGTACGAACATAACTCACCAGTTTCGTATGGAGCCATCCCCCATTGCGTGAATTGAAACGTTTTGTTTCAATTTGAGTAATTGAGCGGATGTGATATGAAAAATTAGTATTAGATTGGATATGAGGCGAGTTATGAATGTAGGAGAAGCACGACAGATTTATAAGGATAGAGACATTTTGTACTTGGTGCTTGTTACCCACCCCTTAATGGATTTAGCGTGACGACTTAAAAATAATAATAATTAATTTCATATTATATTACGTCATTATGCCAAATATTTTATGGTATTTGCAAAGAACACCGAATGCAATAGAAGATTGTGAGATCTGCAGGGTTAAATATATTTGGCAATTTGTATTCTCTGTCTACCTCCTCTTATTGCGACAACACCTATAACACTTACATATATTACCTAACAACACTGATTCTGTGGTCTAAAAGACATTATCACAATAACTGCTCTGTTATCCCATTTCAATATGTCTTACTAAGCTTTAAGGTTATAATTACCCAACGTTGTAATTGGTGATTTTCTCAAGGCATACCACGGTTCCTGTTATGTCTCTAATTAAAGGTCTATCACCAAATTACATTATTATGCCCACACCAATATCAAAGCGAGATGAAAGGTTTATTATTAAGAATACCGATGACCGTTACAGTTACCGTATTAAATACGTAGCATCACGCCTGTAATCTCCGTAGAGGTACGCAGAGGAGTGTCTTCAGTTTCACGTTTAATCGATACGTTTAAGTCCCACCATGGAATAGAATGAGCTTATTATCATACACCGGAGATAAATCCAGGGCTACCTACCCCTTCCGGGGTTCTAAGCGTAATGTTACATTTTGTTTTGCATACTGGTTTTCCCTTTATATTTTCGAATTTATCTACACAATATATGAAATTTGCTGGTGTACAATATCATCATAGTACCTACCTATATTGAAAACAAAAAAGCGTCTTCCATCAAAAAGGCTATATGGACAGACTCATACTATAAATGAAACCTAAATAACTGGTAGACCAGGAACTCTTTCTTTTTCCTTAAAAGATAAGAAACTTTGAACAGAGCAAGTATTAAGACCATTCACCCCGTACTCGTATAAATATGACATGCACCCCCACTAAGACAAATTATTTCATTTCCCCGCCCAAAGGGACTCCATACGTGACTGGAGCCGCCATCAATTGTGTAACTCGGAGATGTAATGCGATAATTTATTGTAACGATGGTAATGATAACAAGTTGTTTAACTTCTGAGCTGGTTCCAACTTCTATGGCCAATTGAGTGTGCTTGATAAGATTGAAGACTTCGGGACCAGATCTGCTCGTACCGTCCCTTCTGTCTGTCCCATGTTCTGCTCGCTTTGCTCTAAATTGTGTAGTTATGTTAGAAATCCGTATTTGTAACACATATCGCTAATATATTCCATGAGACTTTAGTGAACACTTTTGTGAACAATTTAGAACTAGGTACTCATATATATTTTTTGTCTTCTCTCAAATTCCGACGATGAGTCAAAATGTCGCTCAAAATCTGGTTGTTGCTAATTTATAAGAAAACAACTTTTTGAATATTTGCCCGTGCACTGCCTATGTCCAGCAGTGGACTTTAACAGGCTGATGATGGCGATTCCCTTTTAAAGTGTTATCAGTTGTCAAAATTTGAACGTGTGTTCGTAACATTAGCAAACGTTGTACCAGATGGTCTGCAAGAGAAACTATGCTTTACCCAAGGAAATATAATTATATCCTCTAAAGGTTTGATAGACAGTATCATAGTATTGATAGTTACATGGTAGTAATAAAATTATTAACTTATCGTCTACCCCCAATTGAGTAAATTAGAAATGAGACAGAAGACAAAAATAAATGATATAAGACAAACAGTCAACCGTAATGAACTGAAATGAAGTCTTTTAATACTCAACGTTTATACTCGCCGGCCATAAAACGTTGCTCGCTGTAACTACAGCACTAAATTAAAGAAGACAGTGCACATAAGAAGCTAGTTTATTTCTTACAACGTTACGAGCAAAATTCGCATTACTCTCAGTACTAATAAGCCCACCTCCACATGAAATTGTTTCTCTCCAACCGTACCCACTTTGTCATAGTCAACGTGAAAACGTCCAAGAAAATTGGGTCCGAGTTCAAGCGGGCCCATAATTAGGAGTGGCTAATGTCCTGGAAAAACAATTTCATAAAACATCTCGTTTTTACGAGATCCGCATAAAAATAAATAAGACACTAAATAAACGTCTGCTTTCACGGTCGACGTCATCTTTACAGAGCGGTGTTTGTTGCATTCATCCCTTTGTCGCTGACTTCGGCGTTTCACATTTAGTTTTGCGTGAGCGAACAATTTTGCGTGAAGCGTACACGTGGATTAAAATTGCTGGAGGGCGCTAACCCGCAATATTGCGATTCCGACGCAAATTAATGTGTAATCCACCCGTGTCTTATTACAACGTAATAGAGGCTGCAATTAAACAATTCAATTATACGGGCTAAATTTGCAGCCGTTTCGCACATTTCGAATCATGGCGTTGCTTTTGTGGAAAATCCGACGCGTCTCGCAGTGGAAAATCGGTACAGTCCAGTTGGCGTCCATTTGTTTTAGTCGAATGTAAAATGAACGGGATTAATCATTTGTCGCGTGTTGCCAGTCATTAAATTTTACTTTTATTGAAACAAATTGAAAACCATCATAAAGGGATTTAATTTATGAGTGTATGTCATTGTCGCTTTAGTGCTATGGTTTAAAATTAACGCCTGTAAATATAATCACTGAATAAATTAGTATTGGTACCTACGGTATCATTCGCCATTCGCCATCATAACGTTCAAAAGTGAATTGATTTGTAAAACTGTGTAGATATTTAAGCGATTCCACAATTTTTCCAAACGGAGATGAAAATGTAGATAGCATCAAGACATGTTTATTTAGAAACGCACAATTACAAAGTTTAATTATAGCCGTTCTGAATGTCTTCGCAGGACGCGGTCCATTTCATGTGTAATAGAATCGATAAGATTATTTATATGGATATTATTATTGTGAGGGGAGCGCTTAGCCTATCGAACTGGTATTATCTCAGAGAACTTATTAAGATAAGCTTTCACGGATAAAAGCCGTTTGTCTTATTGGTCGGAATGGATAAATTAGGTACGGGCCCATTATCGATACCGTGATGGACACCACTAGATTACGGGTAATCGTGTAAATGAATTTACTGCTCCTTTCACTATATCTTTATCCTTCGTACTTTCGCTTTTATTCAGACGAAGCTCTTTATTTCTACATACAAATAGCCTATCTATTGCGAACGTATTCATTACGATAATGGAATAATACGAAACATTATTTTACTTGCATTTTCTACTACATTGTAATGATGTGTACAAAACATTTCAGGTGCAAGAATATTTAGCGTTCAGTGCTAACTCCGTACCCTGCAAAGGACTTGGTGTGACGATATAATAATAAAACTTATTATAATGACGCTTCCGTTGATTCAATGGTATAATTTTATTTATACCAAATGACAAGTGACTCATATAACTACGTATAAAAGTAATTAATTCGCTTCGCACAATAAATAACTTAGTATCATCGAATAATGCATTTTACTGCAGCAAATGTCTCTCAATTAATCATTTGGTGGCACAATTAAAACTGGTCAGTCGACTGTCAGTACATTGTGCGACTGTATGTTTGTTCTACTTCAGTTTTATTTTTATTATGTAAGCGTGCATAAACTGAATGTATTTAGTTTTACTCGTCCACAAGATTTTAATTCATACGTGCATAACGCCCGTAATCCTAGATGGGGTAGACAGAGGAATGCAGTACATTCCCACATTTTAGCAGTTACGGTTACGTCCCATATGGAATAAGTGATGAGCCTATTGCCATACACCGAGCACAAATCTAAACTGCGAACCACTACTAGGAATTTCTACTAGAAAATATACTTTATAACGTTACAAAAACTAGCATTCTATCTACATATATGTATGTATATGCAGACCATATTGTGGATTTTACGTTTGCTGTACTTACGTGTTATACAGTAGAAAGTTTATTTTAAATCTTGTACGATTATAGACAGTCGGAACTCTTACGATTTTTTTTATATCTCTACTACGATATCACCTCCCGATGTGTACTATCACGTATTAGATATGCGATACATTCAATGCTTCAATCAATTACATTAGACAGTCAAAAGCCTTATTGCCAATTTAGTAAAATGGATATTTTTTTTCATAATAACTACGTATTTTTTAAACTTGTGGTGATGAAGCGATAATACATAGATCTACAGATTTCAGTGTATTGCATATTCCATGATTTAAAAGCAATATTTTTATGTGACGGTTATACATAGATAGTGCATGTAATAACAGCTGAAGACATCGTATGCTGTTCTGCTACTCTTAGTGTCCTATATTTATTAACATTTTTCAATTGGTTCTTATAATATTATTATTCATATATGAAAATAAATAAATAAATAATTATTATTTATATAAACGCAAGCCTATTTAAGCATTTAAAAAAAACAAACATTATTGGTGATAAATACTCTATAAGCGTTAGACACAACAGAATTGTTTTTCTTTATTAACCAATAAGCCAAAGCATAGATTCTTCTCTTAGATTCTTCTCATGTGATCCTTCTCATGTCAAGAGGAGACCCGTACGTGGACATGGTTACTAACACAGATACTGAAATTCCTGGTAGTGGAATGATAAAAGGCTTGATGATGATCTTTCTTTTATTTATTTAAATAAAATTACTACTGTGTATAAGAGGAAAACATCATGGAAGACCCCAACATACCTTGCTCGCAATATTCAATTTATTGCATACCATCCGAAGGT
Source organism: Parelbella machaon machaon (assembly GCA_018246775.1). Lineage (NCBI taxonomy): Eukaryota > Metazoa > Arthropoda > Insecta > Lepidoptera > Hesperiidae > Parelbella > Parelbella machaon. Next base: position 2,077 of record DWFV01001635.1, on the reverse strand, counting down.
TCCGATTCGTTCCGCCCACCAATGAACGTTGAACACGATTTAGCCCTGCACGGGAAATAAATTACGCAAACAATTAAATATCAGCAATAATAGCAACGTGGGGTGCGACAATTTGTCTAGACCGGTCCGGCGGGCAGCCCTATCGGGCAATTATACAGGCTGTTGTTAAATTTGACTTTATTAATGAATAAGTACTGTTTATTTCATTAATAAAGCGGGTTATTGTTTGTTAGAAGTAGATAGGGATATATTCGATTTTATTTATTTGATTTTATTGCTAATTAAAACGGTAAACGCTAATATATGTATGTATAGATCCAATCAATAAATAATTTATCAATAAGTGTCGCGTTCCGCCAGCAACATTCTGGTTGTTAGTTAAAATATTGGTGGATTTTGTTCAAGTTAAGTTTTTTTTTTCTTACTACATATTAAATGTATATTTTACTGTAGATCATAATACTTTCTATCAGTAATTTGAGTACAAAATAAAACACCCTGTATACTAACATAGTGTTGCAAACCCATCGCGTAGTTAATGTAATTATGAGGCCGTAAAATAAACGGTCCCGACTTGTTGCGATTAAGGAATTGTCTCTGATACAGAGATAGACAACATTTGGATACAAAATATATATTAAAACTAACAAAATATAAACCGAGGAAGCAAATCAGCTCTGGCACCAAAGCTGTCGAGAACGCGCACGACATTCAGAATCGAAGACTTCGACAAAGAAAAGAATATATAAACTTAAATATAAGGGTTAGTCTGGTTAGTAATACGAAGTCCGGATTTGTGCCTGAAGCGTGGACTCCAGACACAAATTTCCATAAATAGGCTCACTTTCTATTCCATGGTGGGTCGTATAATACACCTGGTGAATCGTGGGAGTATACTACACTCCTTTGCCACCCTTCAGGGCGTAATACAGGCGTAATGTTATGTTATAAAGCTTAGTAAAGACTATCTGTCACTCGATACCCTCTACGGTGCTTTCTCCGTAAAGTGCATGGTTTTAATTTCAAGTTTGACTATTATAGCATTTTTATAAGCTATATGAATTTCATTTGGTCTTTCTTATAAAAAGTATAAGTTAGGTACAGAGTTAAAACGAAAAATATTTAGATCGTAAAAATGGGTAAAATTTAATAAAGGTATTTAAGCCTAAAGAAAGGACATTATAGTCTTGACCTTTTTCTACGGTCGACTAAACTTAATGCTTTTAATGAAAAGCTTTGAGGTTAAGGGACAATAGATATTACGTTTTTGTTACTCTTTTTTAAAAAGTATTAAGCGGAATCAGTTTTATTGGCGTTCTCGGAGTGCTTAATTGAATATTGATGTAAAAAAGTATCGGCACTTACTGGAAATCCTCTGACAATACCTAAATTTTAAATAAAACAATTTTTTGAACATATTGCAAACACTTTTCTTTACGATTGTACCGGAATTTGTAAACAGTTTTCAATATTAAGTACTATCAACAACAAAAGGTCATATTATTTTATTTGGTGCCTTGCTTTTGAAAAACAACCAAAGGTTAGCTACCGATGTCGCACACTGTAACCAACAGCTTGTGTTCATTGCAAAAGTTAATGTATGGTACCCTTAGTAATAACGTCTCCCTCTTCTATCTGAAGTTAAATGATGGGTCGTGTACTTGTATAATGTAACTATATGTATCATTGGTATTTTAAATGTAACATGCCATTTTGTAGTAAATTTAAAATATTTACATATCATATATATACACCCACATGTAAGGATAATTGCCATAAGATTTTTTTAAAATTCGTATTGCTAGATTTAAAAAAAAAATGGAATAAATGTGATACGATTGAAGAAACAATAATCGACCCATTTGTCATTCCACTGTTGGAATATAGGTTTCCTCTCATACTGAGAGGGTTAGGGCCATAGTCTGCCACGCTGGCCAAGTGCGGGTTGGCAGACTTCACACCACACTTCATACCTCAGAAAAAAATAAAAAATATATATATACATACACACACACACACGCACGCACACACACACACACACACACACACACACACACACACACACACACACACACAC
>DWFV01001634.1:0-10887 GCA_018246775.1 Parelbella machaon machaon | reverse complement strand
TTATATATTATAAATTATATTATTATTTAATTGTATGTTCATACGTGCGTTCGAAAATTCTATATGAAGAATATATGCATATACATCTATCGACTTGTATAACTTTGTTTCGAGAATGGAACACAAAAAAATATTTATTTTAAATTTCTCACATGTAAAGAACATAAAGCAATCAATCTCAAGTAGCCGATCATATTAACAATGGAATAATATAATAACCGCCCTATAAAATAACTATAGCAGTAATCTGACAAGCGGTACAATAACCGAATACCCCATTGCAACAGTAACGGATTAACCCTATCCACGAAATAGCCCTTAAACGGGCGTTCAATTTCACACAAGTGTTGCCCATAAACGTAAATATTAAATCCAATTTACAAACTAACCCCACACAGCATACCCATAACCACCCCGATTATCATGTACCGAAAAAAACACGAATTATGAACATTATAACCTCTCGAGTCCATTGTTGGGTAATCGTTATAAATGCGCACGACCCCGATATTTGCGCACAAAAAAAAATGTATTATGATTTTATGGCAGGTTAAATCTATTATAAGTGGGGATTAAGTTATGAATAATATTTCTATTTGTTAGGGGGTTGTTAACGAGGTATTTGACACGTCGGATCGCGTGCGGTCTCGAGACCGCATCGGTCTTGTATCAGCGCAATTATGTAGCCTGCCCCGCTGGCCTTTTATTATAATGTTTGTTTAGGTGACAGGTGGGTTATTATTACGTTTGTCAAGCTGTCTGGCTATCTAAACAAAATATGTAGACTGAGTGATCCGAGTTTCTTGTTACACGTGTTATATGATAACCGATGTCACATTTGCAGCAAGCCAAAGCATAAATTAACATCCATAGATGAATCCTGCTCTTAAGAGGTTTGTGGGGCGGCCAATTTATCAGTTTTTTTTTCCTTAAAGCGTTAAATAAAGCATGTGGTTATTATGTGTGCGTAGGAAATGTATGAGTTGAAACTGAAGAGTAATTGTACTCAAACAACTAGACAATTTTTTTTTTGTTTTTTATTCTAGTTTAAATATCTACAAAAATATTAGATATATGGATACCAAGGGTTCGTCACGTGTCGTGTACACATCAGAACGGAACATGTATTTGCGTCTTTACTTCACTCGGTTTGTCATATCGCCACGCACTGTCAATTTTTATGGTTCCGTCAACTTTTTGTACGGCGCTCGTCACGTTTTTTGTTACATACAATTTTTTTTTACAACAAACTTAATGGACCTCATGCCTTAATCTTAATGTCGCTTTCCTCATACATATTTATCAGATCGACTGGGGCTATGTTATGTACGTATAACATTAAATATGTACCCTATACACACATACATAATGTATTAATTTCCATTGAATCGAAAATCAAAGGACAGGTCCCAGTGGACCGTGGTCTAATGTGCCCATTCCGTGGACAAAGCGGATTATTTCCGATGTTGTCATATCCCGGACCTATTAACATAATGTGGTGACGTGATTCCCTTGTCTCCGCTTTTTTTCGCTGTATTTTTTCACGCTTTTATCGCACTGTGTGGTCTGACCAGACAATGCTTTGACGTGGGCACTCTTTCTCGGTAATGATGACTTCGGATACTCTTAGTATAGTATTAGGTCACGCTAGAACAAACATGTAATCATATTTCCGCGTATTGCGCCTACTGGATTTATTCATGTACACGTCGGCTAAATTGCCGCCTTGTTTGAAAACAAAGCTCGCGGAGCGGTACGCGGCTTAGGTGTGTTTTTACTGTAGAATTTCAAATTACTAAAGCGATTACCGTCGCCCTTAGTTTGCCCACGTAATACTCAATTACGTAAACAAGGAATGGAAAATAAAAAAAAAATGCATTTAACTCGACAACATTGTAAATGCGAAAGAAAACACAACATACCATTACCCGCGCCGCAGTTGTTCAACGAGCCAAGTTTTCCCACAAAAAACCTGGTTTTAACGTTAATATTTAAGGGTTATTGTTTGAGTAATTGCTCGCCTCGCGAAATAACCTAATGGGTGTACTTTGAATGTAGTGAAAAATCGATTCACCCATATTTGTTGTTAATTATAGTCGGTTGAGCCGTCTTTCCGCCTCCGCAGGTTCGAATGCGATTTGAGACCCTCCCTGGTCCAATTACAGAGTTCTCAAAAGTCCCCCCCCCTCCCTTGGCCTCCCCCTCATTTTTAGATCGAGCCCCGCTTTAATGACCTCTCGAGCCCCCGATGTTCATTTGTCGCGAGGGTTTTTTGCGTACGATTATTTTCGCATTTTTGTCCATGTAGCGTTCGGGCTTGAGCACTGTGAATGCTTCCAGTTCAGCCCTCATAAATTAATAGGACCAGCAATTTTTCTATTCAGCAAAAAATGGAAAATTACGAAATACGACGCAAAAAGTTCTATTTTTAATTTAAGTGCATATCCAGTTATAATGCTTTGAAATATTTAAACTTTTCAACTAGAGTATTGGAAAAACGTTACTTTTTGCGACTGCCTACTCGGGTTCACTTGAACTAATTTTTAAATTAATGCGATGAATTTTCGCCTAGTAACATTTAGAAACCTTTGCAAGTGTTTTTCTTATATTACGCGGATCTCTCATTTCGGATAATTGTTTAAAAGCTCCAGTGCACCCTATATTAAAAAATTTGTCCCCATTAATACGGCCAAAGAGTATTTCGATGACGGAAGGGTGACTGGCTTTGTTCCATTTATTTAGGATCGTGTAATTTCCTACGATTCTGCAGTCTGCCCCAACATACTCGAAGGTATCGTAATTACACTACATATTAATTCTCTGGACTCCCTCGCCAGTCTTTTGTTAGCCGTTTTTAATCTCGACTAATATTTTGCCATTGACTTCGTCCAATTTCGAAGTCAACAATTCGATCGACATATTTCTTTACACTAAGAACAAAATAACTTCACCCTTGGCGACCTAGACAGAATATACGCTTTTGTTATTTATTTACGACAATTTGTTGTTAGTGAAAGTAAATATTGTTCAATTTACAATTGTACGTAGGTACGATACTTGCGAAGTCCATGGGTAAATAAAACATTTTTGGCAAATAATCATGGGCTCTAATGGCAAAGAGCGACAGAGGGTAGAAATGGTTAATTCGCGTACTCAATTCCATTCGCTTTTGACAGCAGCTATACAAACACAGATCGAGTGAACTCAGAGCTAAGTCCAAATAGCGATCTTCATATACAAACAGCATTACATTGTGAACTGTCCGTTCCATACCTTCCCAGGAACTGCAGTAACTTTTTTGCCACTTGGTTTTTTAATTCCAACCCTTATTACAACGCTGTAAAGGCGAACGTACCAGTTTCGGACTGCATATCATGAATTTCTTTAGATAGAAATTTTAGAACACGACTGCACGACATGTGTCATCACATCATGTCAATGGAGGGATTATGATAACCATCGTACGGATGCCATCTAGCTTGGGGAATCGCCCTATGCGATCTCGACATCAGCCACGAAACAATAGACCTCAACTCGGATTCCCGCGCAAGCGAATCTAAACTCTATTTCGCTTTGTTTTAGATACCTATTTTCTTTGGACGCTGATTGTAAAATCTCATGAGGGCGATTCAGAAAAGACAATTTAACCCTAAAAAATGGTGCACGGACATTAATCCGCATGTAATATCGCAAATTTGTCGTCGCTCCGGCGGCCCGCGCGCGCCCATCTGTCAGACGAAACGCAATTCGATTTGCAGCTATTAGACGCGGTACGATGACGATGAGCGCACCGCTCGATTCATTGAATAAAAACAAAATACATATGTCCAGCGCTTAGTATTGCATGGATTTTTTTATTTTCAATGAAAACTTTGAAATCGCTAGCCGCTAATAGCCTCCGGTGCTCATATTTTAATTTACAAGCGTAAAAACTAGTTCAGTTGCGCTTGAAAAATGCGAAATGAATTCCGTATAAATGGTATGTCGAGTACGCGTTCACGTTCGTGCCCATTGAATAATTGTCAGTATCCAAAAGTTACCCCCTGTCATGTCAATAATAACGCCCCAGCGATGTAACGCTTAATAAAATTCACGTGTATTCGAAACGCTAATAAATTGCCCTTTTTGACGTCTTATTCAGACGCAGCGATTCACATGTCAGTGTCAGTGCGAGGGGTAGCGGGTTCGGTGCGCGAGGGTTATAAAAAATGTATTACGCGTCTCAATAGCGCCACGCGGCGGACGTCTTCAGGTGAGTGTGTTGGGCCCTTCACCCTAATTTTTATTCGGACAGTCATTGCCAATGCACTATTTTTAATATTTGTTTGTGTTTACCTGTTTTTACTATTATGAAGATTAATGAGTCTGCAGAGAATTAGGCTTCAATATATTTTAAACTTGTTAACACTAAAGTGACCTGTCTGTTTCTTTTCACGTTAAAATCAATAAACTGGTTTTTTAAATTTCGAATTTCGAAAGTTCGATTATTTTGAACCTATATTAAGGACGTCGGTTATTTGGGAGATTAATTCAATGAATTGCTAAAAAAGACAAATAAGGGTTGAAAAATTTAATTGAATTATTTAATTGAAAAAAATTAATTGAAACAATTTAATTGAATTATTAAAGTTGCCATATGAATGCAGCATAAAAACTAGTGTACATATATTATTCAGCTACATGTATTACGGTTTCTTAATTGAAATCATCGACGCAATTATATCACGAATATCATGAATCATAGAGTATTACCTCACAAGGGATTTTCATCGCAGTACATTTCAATACGAAGATAATAGGAAAATGTTCAGATATTAATTCATATTATTGTATTAGATCGGAGGATAAGAATTTAGAAAAATAAGTACATTTTATGATGGCAGTCAAATGACAAATAATACACCTAGACCACTAGATATCTAACTGTTAAGATGAAAGTTGAAGAAACGAAGATTTTTTTTTTTAAGAAGGTTGTACATAGGTATTACGTACATCCGCGTGAGTGAGTCGCGTACAGTGAGTTCCCGATTGAAATGTTCATGTGTTAGTCTCTGTTATGCTTATCAATATATACTACCAAATTTTAAAATTGTCATTTACAAAAAGAATTTATCCAAATTCGTAAGACAATAGAAAAGCAGGACATTTTATACGCGGCCATCTGATCTAAATTTAAGGACATTCCAAATTCAACAATATGTACATACATATATATTTTAATATTACACCTAAATCCAAAACAATTACTCTGTAAATCACACTAAAAACAATTCGGAATCGAACCCACAACCTCCGGCCCAGAAATGAGACTAACTAACCACTACACCAGCAGTCCACTAAAATATGTCCGTAGGACGAGCCACGCGCAGCGGCGGGCGCAACAGGCATGAAATAATCGCTGGTAATGAGATCGCAGCCCTCGAGTTCCGTATTAGGCTTTGCGTCACTCAGCCAACATGACGCCCGTTAACTCCTGCTAGTGACACGATTCCGAGACAAGTATTCAGCAACCTACAAAGAAGAATTAAAAGTTATTAATTGAAATATCCATATGACATATACTTTAAGACAGATTTCGGGTTAAACGAAAATAGTCAAAAATATGTACCTATATAATTTCTGCACGAGTGTTTTGGGACAGATTTCCAGTTAATGAAACAATATTTGACACTGAACATGTGACAGCACAATTTAAATTGAAACAGAACATAATTCATGTTATGAGTATTATGTTATATAATACTACACTCATCTGCCTACCCCTTAGTGGATTATAGGCGGGATGTTACGTTGTGTTGTACCATTAATAAAATATACGTGAAAGTTTTTGTTAGCGCTCCACATATTTTCCCAACACCCAGTATGGGTGAGTATCGATGTTAATTATGATTACTGCGGCGATATGTTAACCACATAGCGCCGCATTTTGTGTTGCACCACAGATAAACAGTGCTGTGAATATAATTCCAATTGATAATCCGTTTAAAACAACAGCTCTCCATGTTGTGTTCTGATTTATAATGGTATATTTAACATCACGCCTGTAATCCCCGAAGGGGTACGCAGAAGAGATCACTTAACATTCACCAGCTATGTTTACTTCTCACCATGGAATAGGTGGTGAGCCTATTGTCATACACCGGGCACAGATTTAATATAATTATTACCATATTAATGATTTATATTGTATTGATTAATCTCTTTTTCAATATATTATATTATAGCATATTATAGTTAAAAATATTTTAATAATGGTATAAAAATATGAATACCGGCATTGACGATGTCACAAAAGCTATTCAAATTTCAAAACATATTTTCCAGTTCCAGGTCAGCTGGATGTAACCTGATTGTGAATAACTAGATTTTTGTTCAATATTTTCTTGTTATTATATTTTTGTATATAGAAACCGTTTCAAAAATATGACAGATTCTTACGGGGTAGGCCGAGGGATCACGTGTTCAGTCTATTAACATGACAAAGCGTCACATTTTCTTGAAGAGGTAGGTAGATTTCTCAGTCCACCACTGGACATAGGCCTTCCCCAACAAGCGACCCTGTCCTCGAGCCGCACCCTGTCCTCGGCTTGCCGTATCCAGCATCTGCCTGCAGTCTTTCGCAGATCGTCATCCCGCCGGGAGTAAGTCTCTAACTTATATCTTCAGTCAATTATTATAGGATAGTGTTATTATCATATGGTAAGTATTACATCGTGTCTAATCATTAGCGACTAAATCACGTACGTATACAGTTAGTGTGGCCAGGTGATTATCGCATTCGTTTCGGAAGTCGCGAATTGTTATTCAGAGTGTAAGTTTGCTGGCGACGACGCGTCTGGGAAACAGAGCTTTCCATATTTAATAATGAGCCTCGCGCAATATCGCTAGTGTAAAGATACGATAAGAAGAAATAGTATAAAGAGTAGGAGCACGAGAAAAAAATGGAGTGCCATGGTACCGCAGGCTTCCTAGCGACTTGCCTGATCATGACTGTTCTGCCTAGACCAAAGGAATTAGTTGAAGAATGGTAACATATATTGCATTTAAGTAAAGGGTTATGTACATACATTGTTAGTTGAGAATCGAATGTTTAATGTTCCTCGACAGATATCTATAACCTATGACATTCAAAATAGGGCGAGCAGGCTTTCTAAAGGATTCCTGATTTTCCTTAGGGCGCATATTTATATCACAAAGTAAACATAAATTGACTGCCTCGTTGGTCGAGTGGTTGCAAGCGCGACTGCCGATCGAGAGGTTCTGGGTTCAAATCCCGGGTGCTATCAGATTTTTCTAATTTAGAATTTCTAGTAGTGACTCGGAGTCTGGAATTGTGCCCGATGTACCGGCAATAGGCTCACCACCTATTCCATGAGACTTAAACGCAACTGGTGAAACCTGGGAGTGTACCACATTTCTCTGCCTACCACTTCGGGGATTACAGGCGTGATGTTACAAAGTAAACAAAGGTATTCATGTTAATGTCAAACCAATTAGTGTATAACATAGTTCTAGTTCTATATAGACTGATATATCAAAAGTTCTGACGTTAGCATGAGAAGGTATACCGAGTATATTTCAAAATCTACATATTTGGAGTAACACAGCAGAACATCAATCCTAAGTACTCCATTAGTCCACGTAACCATATTAACCACCCCTATATTTTTATTACTTTTTGTCCTACTGCATTTTGAATTCAACGGAGTCTTCTTTCAGTTTAGACACATATGCGACTCCTGAGATACTATACATAAGCCCTATAAATGTTAGCCCTAACCGTGAGGTTATCTGCCCGTTTGTCAAAAGACTCCATCATTTACATTTACACAGTACAATAGCATCGAAGCTGACAGCCGGAACTTATCAATATTCGCGACGGGCATAATGTTATCCGACCGGACGTCGCCAGTTAGCAGGGTTTCGCCTAGACATGCTGGTTTATTTTGGAACTTAGTGAGTAAAGTATCCATTATACGTTGATTTTCGTGAGCTCCCTGGAAAGCGCACTGACGCGTCGCTCGCAAGAAGACGTAGTTAATGAGTATTGCATATTTTGTATCAGACGTATGCTTGCAATTATGTAGATTGTGGTCTTATGAAGTGAATTGCAGTGTTGTACAGAAATATGCATAACTGTGTGTAGACAAAGTAAAATTGGTTTTTGTTTAGAAAATTATTTTAATAAACTATCCCTAAATTGATCCCAAAGCGGGTGGTTAAATTCCAAATCACTATAGGCTAATAATACTGAATTTAAATTTGTTCCTTAATAAAATAAAAATCGAAAACTCCATAAAAACGTCTAATTACTCCCATTTAGTCTGTTGCTAATAGATATGTTTCGTTGAAGTGAGGGTCAAAAAAAAGGATTCGCATAAATTGCCTTCCAACCCTATGTATCCCGAACCCCTTTTTAAACTAACAAAGCGTTACTCTATCTCCATTATATATCAGTATGGTCTGTGTTTAATAAAAGATTTATCTTTGTATTCATTCTACGTAAAAACCTTGGCGCGCTTACAATTTTAAATTTCTCATCAAATATTATTGTATTCCTTTTGAGCAAAATAACCTCAAAATGTTTTACGGAGATAAAAGACAATTCTTCCAAATTACCTCACAACCGAAAAACCTAGAGCCCAGTTCGAAGCTAACAAAACGTTTTCCATGCTCCATTTTCACCTGTACATTTTATCTTTAATCTGCGCGGCTAAAAGCCGTCCCGGTGTCGGGAGGCTGAACATGAAAAATTCACGGGTTCAGACGTAGACGCTACACTACGAATGTAGAGTGACCAGCTGTTTAAATCCATGTAGGATTCTGTTTCAAAACTGAGTAAGGGATTGGTGTTTTGGTACATAACAACATTTTATCTTCGAAATAACGCGTTAATTACATAATTAAGATTAATCTATGTACACTTTTATGCATGTAAATCAGAAAGTCAGTTCTCTACTTAGAATGCACAGAGTTTAATTAATTGTTCCCGTCCACACGCGTTGAGGAATAAGGCTCTGTGCAATCAAGCATATGATAAAGTATTACACAAAAAAATATGTGTAGATACTATGGTTAGGAAATATGTAGGTATATTAATTATTTTTAACTAGTTTCTAGAAGACTCATTAGTCTCATCACCGTCGTTAAAATATATAATATATAATTAACGACGGCATAATCTTCACTTACACGGTAGAGTGCACAACAGTGCAGGCAAAGACCCCTAGCAAATATTGGATATTACGACAAAATATTTCTGATAGAGTCAATACGTATATAAAAAGGCGTTTCACACTACGAATAGCTGCGAAAATCTTCAAAGTTAGTTCATTAATTATATCTAAAAATATATATGGTACATTGACAGCATGTCCTGTATTTTGAGTATAATATGGTGACACTACAAGTTTAAAATGTAGATTTAGGTAAGAAGTGCAAGGTGTAGACCGCTTTGTGCCGATGTAGGTGACGATGCCGCACGTTCAAATGGCTCGCTAATTCCGGGCCACACTCTCAGCTACACGCTCTATCATTTAGACGCTACACGACGCTTTTCGTTCGTACTCTCCAACTTTATGACGATTGTGGATAGCTCTTAAGCTTATATGTACCAGATATTTCACATGTCTCAATGCCTGATGTGTTTTTATACGATTTGAATGTTTTATTAACGGTCCTAGTGCAGCAATTAAAGCATAAAGTGCATATCTATTGCATTTATTTCTTGGAGTTGCTTTTTAATTTTTGTCGATAAGTACAAAGTGTTCAATTAGGTACGTCTAGATATGGTTTTGGACTGTTTTTTGCTAATGCAAGTAATTAATCAGCGCGCAAAATGACTTGTTCAATCTGTGCCGTAGTTACGAGATCTTTTACGATATAAAGATGTTTAATACGCCTCACTTACAAGCGTTGTATTCTTTAATATTATGTTTTAAATGATTTAATATTTAAGTTTGCTATTGATTGTTCCTTATTTTTTTTTTCTAACGGTACAAAAGATAGGTCATAGGTTACAAAATGAAAATGTCAATGCTGAGCGCTTAAGAATACATCTGTTTTTTTTCATTCTTAAATGTGCCTGTATTTCGCGGGGTGTAGCGAGGACGGGTTTGTCCGGATGTAGGTGACTATACCGCTCGCTCAAATGGCTTGCTAATTCCAAGCTATACACTCATAGCCAGAGACGCGTTTTACGATGTTTTAGAAGCTACTTACGTCGCTTTTGTCTTCGTTTTCTTTTTTTTTCTCCCACTTCTTTTTGCTTCACGTCGGCGCTCTACACCGTTTTGTATGGAACGGTTTTAATAGGACTGGCTTTTGAGAGTTTTTCTTTCTAATGGATTGCGTTGAAGGATTCGCGTCTTAAAGAGGGCGGTGTGTTGTTTAAATTTAGAACTGTTGATTTAATTAGGTGGTGTGCGTGTTGGTCAATTCTTCAGCAATGTGGTTGTCATTTATTCTCATTAATTGTAAAAATTTTAAATGCTTTTAAGTCCAGATTCAGTATGTACAAATGTGCCGTATTGACTAATTTTGTGTCCACTTTTACTTGTTCAAGCTTCATCCTTTGACGCCTTAGTATTTGGATATCGTGGCATTAAGATCTGTAATTTAATGATAGTTATCACAACTCAAGCACTTCACAAGTCGGAATATCGCTATCAAGAGACGCCTGCTGTCGTCTGCACGTGTCCTTACCCCATTATCTCGTCGACAAACTCATTATGCGATAAATAATCGCAATTAATACACTACGCGGCCATTGCGTAGCTCGGTAGCTAAACCACGCCCACTTTTGGTATTAGAATAAAATTATACCGTGCCTTAACGACTTCGATGGATTGGTAACAAGACGGTACGGAAACACACGTTGATCGATTT
>DWFV01001633.1:0-10888 GCA_018246775.1 Parelbella machaon machaon | reverse complement strand
CCATTGTGAGTGTCCAATTTTATGTCAAATCAATTCTGATGACGCATTCGTACAAAATGATCGAGTTCCGAACACTGGAGAAAATCACAGACACGGTTTCCGAAAAATATAATGGGTTAATAAAACCTTTTACGGTTTCGCTTACTTTCACGTCGGCGGTGCGTAATAAATGGAAACGACGCGTGTCATGTTCGCGTCGAGCTATCGGATAGCCAATTTGTAATTTCTAATGCATTTTTGTCACTTAAACATTGTGCCGAATAAAATGTAATACCATAATTAATTAAGTAAATTTGAGTCTGATTCTAAAAACATAATAATAATCAAGGGAAAATTATATAAAATAGAAACAAAATTTTTTTAGATACTACTTTTGTGCTAAACATCTTGCCTTCTGGTTTTACATTATATCCTTTTTATGATATAATACCTTTTATATTCAACGTTCTTTGTATCTAGTAGTTAATTTTGAGAATTATCATCATCAGCTTGTCTACGTCCACAGGTGGACATGAACATCCCTTGCTTTTGCGCATAATTCCCGTGCTTAGGATTTGTTAGTCTTAATAGCCGACGGAGCTGCCTAGGCGCCGCGTTTAACGGTGCCCAGGCAAGCCGCGCCATACCATGATCAGCCAGTGCCGGGCTTAGTCGCCTCTTACAATATCCTTTCATCCCGGCATGGGACCGAGATATGTATTCTTTCTCTGCCCCGACACGAATCAAATATTTTGGGTATCTATCAACGAAATTAAAGCTAGCATTGTACAAGGATCGCTATAAAACGAATATATTGGAAATGTTCCTTTCTAATTAGCGATCCGCGTTGGCCGTATTTTATTCAATGCTTTGATATTTTACGGAATAAGCCGATTTGTCAATATGACAACCTTTTCTGTCGTATGAATATAAATTTGACACCGAGCCGAAATTGTAATTCTGGCAAAAAGGTTTTAATACCGATAGAGTTGGAGTTGCAAATGACTGCCGGCTTCAAGTGATATAAATGTGCGCGGGGCGAGGGGAAGCCGCCCCTGTCGTTCTGAACATAAAGATCTATCGCGGGGGCTGCATTTTACAATATTTTTAATGTACGACTTGTTTTATTTGTTCAATAATGTTGTAAACGGTATATTCAAAAATCGGATATCTAGAAATATATTTTTCTATGTATGTTTTATTGAATCGATTTCTTTTATCTTTTTAGGTAATGTTTTACACAATATTATGAGTCAATATTTTACGAGATATAAAATTAAGCATTTACTAATGCTTTTTGGATTGAACGTATCCAACTATAAATAGTCTGCCATTTATTATTTTCTGGTTTTCATATTGCTTTAGCGATTCAACGCAACCTTACATTGGACTAGATTTCTATCTGCATTGTTAAGTCAACAGCGCATTGCTACCACAGCCTTCAAAATCACACAACACTAAGCCTAAGCCACTGAGACAAACCGACCTGATTGACTTTACTTACGCGATATAACAAATTTGACAGTACATAACGTACATAACGACCTTAGCAGGCGTGCTTTACCTTTATTGATGGAAAGCATTCTTCATAGTAGGGCTTTTAACGTGAACCCAAGGTAAATAAAATTCAATGTTCCAAATTTTTTTATTACGAACGTCGTAACTTCTTTTTTCTGAGAAGGAAAAAAAAACAGTAGTACAACATGAAACATTGTAACGCCTATCAGCATTAACAGATTTGCTTAATACCTATTGAAAATTGGTACTTGTCAAAACCCATTACAGTGAATGAAGCTTTAAAAATTAAATATTAACACATCAATTGGCAAAAATTCGTATTGATTTCCTTTTTATCACGAGATCCACACGTCTCACGTGATGCACTTATCGGTTTTATCGATCTGAAACATAACATCAATTACAATTGTCAGCTGATAACAACTGTCAACATACATGCGCTCGCATGTATATCAAACCATAGAATCTACGAACATGCATGCCAACAAATTCCTACTGTTCATATCAGTTCAACGTACTTTATTCATTGTGATTCATCAATTTTTGATGATTGAAATGATTAATCTAAATGTGAGCTGATGAGACATTTTAACCCGTTTTACAATTCTATTATGTCATCTAAATCCGGGCCAGTAAGAACAACACAAAAAGGTTCGCATTAAGAGCATATCCTAATACATTTGGAACGGTGTAATCGATGTAATCAAAATATTTGTCGATAGAATATCGAACAGCATATCGTGAACAGTGTGTACGAACGTGGGAGCTCTCCGAGCGCAGGCTGCAAGTTGGAAGTAAACTATTTGGAGGCAAATTCTGTTTGTGTTTGTACAAACTTAACGCCTCGGCGCCGTATCGGTCAAATTAGAACCGCTCACAATCCCATTAGTCGCTTATTGGAGTACGAAATACCAGTTATTGAAGAACAAACAAAAGAACAGAACAGTCAACGTTCCATTGGACCATTTGCTGAGCATTGTGCTTACAATTTCAAATTCCATAGCGCTGTCGAAGAATGGACCAATCAAGCGGGACCCTTACGTTTCGTTTATCAATAAACGCTAGCAGTAACGTTATTTTAATAACAAAAATGGTGTCCTAGATTTTGTCTGTGTTTGTTAACTAAGTATTTACGATTTTTTATATGATTTCTGCCACAATTGATATCATACAGTGTGGTACAGATTTTTGGGGTAGGCACAACAACCATTTTTATTTCAGCAACGACAACGACAACAGTATACGATGACTTACCTCCAGTTGAAGTAAAAAACGTACACGATTTTTACTTAAAAATACTACATGATTTTCTTTAACATCGAGACATGCCATACAGCCCCCATCTATGCTTCATATTCTGTATCTTGCAAGGATCGGAATCTGAAAATATTGAATATATGTACTTATATATATGTATTGAAAATCTTGACTTTGGCAGTGCAGAAATAGATTTTCGGGGTTTAATATCAAAACGTTTTTGCGTTTTCACCTGTACCGTTATATTCATAAGACTCACAGCCCCAAATTCTTCCTTCGCATGTGTTTTACGAGTATATATTTTGGACCCTGTAGCCATCAACATAAGAATTATTAACGTTGTTATTGGAGGCTACGACACCTATTATAACTAGGGCTGCATTTGACGAGGCCCGTAGGCGACACCTTGGAAAATTGGACGGGAAATATAATTGGAAAATTATTCGGGTTCGCCACTTTCCAGTTAGCAGGAGCATTAGAGCATTAGTGGATGGAGCGCCGGGGGGAACCATTTTGTAGATAAATTGTTTTTTTTTCTTGGAAGTTTGTTTTTTTTTGTTTTGTTTTTTAATGCTTTGCAAATAACATTTTTATTATTTCTGCACATCGGGTAGAACTACTCGTACATGCGAATGAGAGCGGTAGTGTTTTCGGTTTCTTCTTCGTATCAAAATTTACTATCATCGTTTGCTGAGATGTTTACCGAGGTGCACCAGGAGCAGCGCCACCGTACACAAAGTATGTACAGAAAGCTGCTTAGACCAGATTGTATTCAGCGCCCTTAAATATTCTCTTAAAGTTGGAAAAGTGCTTTGCAGAGCACTTTTTCTGTAATTCTACTTTATATTCTTTAGATTTACTGAAACACAATTACGTAGATTCCACTGTAGATCCTAAGTGATTTGAATACCAAACAGGCTCTCTATGCTGTACACAATCTGATAAATTTTATTTCATCCCTGTTTCGTTATGGCAGCCTCATTCTCACCCAATTTCTTTTCGCGATTGTTTCTTCTATCGACATTTCTGTCTTTACATCTTAACAATCTCTTATTCGAAATTTGTTCCACCGAACAATATCCTAGCAAGTGTCAGAGTCACAACACGCTGGGTCACGCTGCGGGGTGTTTTGCAACATGTTTTTGAGAATTCTTTTCACGGAGTAGTTGGAAATAGTATCGCTTAAAGATGTAATATGTTACACGTACAAATGAATATAGACATAAGCTTTATTTCTTAGTTTATGTAAATCCCGTATTATGAAAGATACATAAAAAGACGATAATTCGTGTTGTTTGCCCGCATTACCTCTGTTTTGGAAGTGTTTAAGTAACATTTGCAAACAAAGGAGCGAGTATTTGCCCTCCTAATATCCCACAATTCCGGCCGCTACCAGGCCTCGTGCACACATGAAATCCAACATTTTGCTGTCATTGTGGTATTTTATGTACGTATAATTAGGTGGGAGGAAATGTTTTCTTGGAATATACAATTTCGAGATGCTTCACGTGCGCCGTCACTCGTCGCTGAGAAATTATGGTTGTTAGAGTGTCCGCAACTCGTAGGCTTTGGTGTATTAAAATGGCGTTCACGTGTTGGGTACGTTGTCAGTGCTGTCATTTACTGGCGTGGGCTTGGGCTTAGTGTGTATCGTGCGGAGTACACGCGCTCGCTGAGCTTCGCGAGTAAACAGACAAATCTGTACCCGATGTAAA
The DNA here is from genome assembly GCA_018246775.1 of Parelbella machaon machaon. Taxonomy (NCBI): domain Eukaryota; kingdom Metazoa; phylum Arthropoda; class Insecta; order Lepidoptera; family Hesperiidae; genus Parelbella; species Parelbella machaon. Next base: position 6,419 of record DWFV01001633.1, on the reverse strand, counting down.
CGCGCGAGGCGCGGTGCGGTGACGTGTAATATCGCAGCGTCGGCGCGCAGCACGCCTGCTCCTCGGATTGTATTGAACTGTTTGCTGAACAGCGTGCGTGATCGGAGTCGCTTCTTTCGGCTTTCGGCGCGTATCCTTGCGTTTGTTCACCCGCCAGCCGGTTCCCTACAGTTATTTGCACTTGACAAACGATAACATTATCCATGCTTAATGTTTGTATATTTTGAACATCCCCCAGAACTGTTCGCGCTTGCACATTGCTTGACAAACATGTATGATTTCTTTATAGTTAAGCTATACGCATTGAAAGTCTCCTTGACCGATAGTGTCAACAAAGAGATTTTCAGGCTAATTTAATTCAAAATTCAGACGTGCTTGGATAGCTTAAGTGTTCGTATTATGCTGAAAAGTCACCGTGGCCTTATTGGCAAACATGAAGGGGCGGTGGTTGATAATTAATCTGGCCAGACGGATGCGCCGCGAGGAGCGGAATACAAATCTCTGCTGACGTGATCATGCTACGTAATATGGCGATAAATTTGTAGTGATTTTGATAAATTATCGTTGCAGAAACCGAACTATTCATCGACTCATACCTATACCTGTTGGTATTATCGAAAGGTTTTCACTCTTGTATACAATTAAAATAACGGTCCATTATTCAATTAACAAAACAATCAACATGCTTTCGTATAATTATATAATAGATCCTTCAAGTTATACTACGTAGTCCACGTATTTACGTTTCAGCAGCAACTAACCAACAATAGTAGAGTGGCTATACCCATGGTGAAAACATGTTCAAAAATTATATTTTTTTTGAATAGGTACTTTTATAATATAATAGTATTTATCATTAATTATTTGATGTTATTTTTTCGCTTTATCTACGTATACTTCGCAAATTTTACTTAAATAAAACACCAAACCGAATTGCTTTAAAGTGGAGACGCCCGTCTGCAGCGCTGCATAACCCTGTAAAACAGCCGGCACTCATTTTATAAAGCAGCGGCGCCGTTTACACGGCGACTTGGCGTCTAATGGTTCGTTTGAGCTACGATGAAATTTTCATGCAATTTCGCGACGACAGTTAAGCATAAAAGGCTTCAGAGTCCACAACAGAACTACATGGAAATTTGAATAAAGGCTTATCTTCAGTAAATAGTTAGTGTGCGCCGAGCGGCGCCTGCGAGCGGCGTTTACTGTGGAAATTGGAAATGTCACTACTGGCGGTTCTGTAAACGTTCAAATTAAATCTTTTAATACGCTTCGCAATAGTCCAAATTTCGACGGGATCTGTGCCATGGGTTAAATGGTTTGTGATTCTGTACGGAAAACTGATTCGATATACGGAATGAATAAACGTTGTCACTTATTGTTATTCAGCCCGTACAGCCGTCTCAGTACAGCAGCAGAGAAGTTTGTGTTCTTCTAAAGTGTCACATCATTTAGCTTGATGGGAGAGGAGTCTGTTATTTTGAATATTCTCAAGGCTAATAATGACAACTGATGAACATTTGCTTATTTACCTCGAGGGAGTAAGTCGAATTTCAAATAAACGGAGTGGCCTTTAGCCATCTTTGATCAACGGTTCTTTATTTTGTTTACACTGACAGGAGTCGTTTAGCAAATTGAGCACGCTTTGCGTAGGTGACGTCTGCCAGTGTCTCCGGCTAATGGAACAACGCAGCCAGGGCTGGCAGCTGTCGTGAATTTATATTATAAATCAGTATTTAATTAAGAGTTACTACATAACATCACGCCTGTATTTCCACGACGATGTAGGCGGGGGATTTTAGTACATGCCCACGATTTTACCTGTGATGTTATGTCCCCCCATGGAATAGCGGGTGAACCTATTCGAATGTCTCAATGTATACGGAATCGTTGTTTTGTTTTATTTTTGTTATAATTACAGTGAAATTTTTATTCTTGAAAAATACACAAGAACGTATGTAATTTACTGATACAAAACATGTTGACTGTCAGCCCTTAAGTTACTTCGCCTTTTTTAGCCACATCGGTATGTGGCTAAAAAAGGCGAAACTTCGGTGAAACGAAGGATAATTTTCTAAATAACTCTAGTACTATTCACTCGTGTTGAAGAGACTGTAAGAGCTGCAGCCCTGTTGGACATCCCGAGTCGCATCGAGGACTCTCTTCCGGGATGTCTTATTTCAATTTGTACATATACATGTTTTATGAAACATTTTTATATCACTACAGCATTTTGAAATTATTCATTGCTTAAAGCTATTTTTGCGGCTGCTAAACAAAGGCGAAATTAATTAAGGACAGCAAAAGTAAACGTTTTCTAAGGCGCGCGAATTCGCACCCAATTTCTTTGCCGTTCCTTTGTCAATTAATGATTGCGTAAATCTTTGGAAAGTTTTCGAGGGTTTTGTAAGGAATTGCAAGGGAGTGTGATAAATAAAGCTGGTGCAGTGATGTCGGTTTGTTTGCGGGCTGTAAAGCGAGGAATAGGCTCGCGACGGTAGGCAGTAATTAATGGTCGGCGGCAGGCGGGGGTGAAATTGGATCAATTTGCTAGCTATTCTCCTCTTTAAAGGGTGTGTTTGTAAACAAAACTAATTAATGTTGTAAGTTGATTAGGCAGGTCGTCGGAACTTGTTAAGACATTTCAGCTTATTTGACGATATTTGTAATGGAAAATACTTACAAACGGGGCCGGATAAACGACCTATCTAGAGACTACTAGACTTTTAAATTAGAATAGAATAATACAGAACACTGTTTAGCGGGGTCTGATCTTGCATTTGGCCAACAGCCGGAAGTGTTATCAGAAGGGTATCCTTTAACTGCATTAATCTATTCTAGTTGCAACTCATTGTAATTGCTAAATAAATATCAGTCATTCTGTCGTCTCACAGTCCAATTTACTATAAATAATGAAATTAAACGTAAATTTCTACACTATAATCGATTGATATTATTATTATTTTACTTATTCAGTAATTGTTTAAAGTGGAAATAATATTTTAAAATAATGTGCTTAAAATGTCTCAAGTGTATCGTTTTTACTCGGTCAGGACTAGTTTTTATACCTCTACTTATATGTTATGAGTGTTATTACTAGCAAATCCTCTGATATAATACACATATTTATATAGTATCGTCTTCAGCTTCTCTCAATCTACGACATAGGCCAACCTTAGTAAATGGGGTTTTCCCCCACAGTCTCCGTGCTAGACATGTACGTTAGGAATCTCAGAGCACAATTTCTTTGCCCCCGCCCCTACTGTATAAGCTATTGTAAAAGTTTATATTACGTTAACAAAAATAAGAAGATTTTATTTTAAATATTGCCTTAGTGGTAATGAAAGCAACATTGAAGCTAATTTTCGTGATGTCATGTGGCAACAAACAGACAATGTTTTCTTTTGAAAATTTTGATCGAAAGTCAACAACCGTGGATTAAATTCTATTCCTGTTTGAGACGTTTGAAAAAATGCTCGAAACCGTTTGGGAATAAAAGTTGCACAAATTCAGCACGTATGGAGTGGGCTTCAGTGGTAAGTGTGGTACGCCGAGGAAGTGGCTCCCGGCTCTTGTATTTAGCTATTGTTTTAAGTGCGCCACACTTCGTTACTCCCCTGCACTCCACGCAATATTCGAGATCAGCTTTTTATGTTTTTTCACGATGGCCCTCGCGCTAAACCGATAATGAGGGGACCGGAGCCCCGGACTACTCTCCGACCCGTAGTTAGGCTCTAAAAGAAAATTTATTGTTACTGATGTAATGGTTTTCATTACTCGTAATAGCACCGTTAATGACTATGGTCAGAACTTAAAACACCTGTTTGGGAATGAAATCCCGTATATCGTGTCCATTTCCTGGGAAAGCACTAAAATTACGCACAACGGTTACTTGTAAAAGTTTACAGCCCCAAATGCCGCTTAGCTGGCCGTAGCATAAATATGCAAGTAGTTTTAAAAAAGTAATAATGTAGGAGCTGGGTAACATTTGAAGCGGAGACATATTTCATCATTTAACAATGCGCCAAATGCAGATATTGTCTATTGACCTGCAGTCGTGTCAGTACTCTTCCGTTCGGTCCGCGCGCTGTTCTTATAGTGCATGATTAAATTGTGGCTTGATCTTCCGCGTGAGGTAATTCTGGAGCGCTGTCACTCAAGCCAGGCATTCCTCGAGCAGGGCGACTCCTCGACTATTGGAAATGTTCACAAATGGTGGTGTGCACTAACCATGACCCCTATTCCTGAATATATGGTCAAGAACAAAATTTTACAACAATTACCGAATTAGATTCCAGGTCGCAAAAAACTACCAGACGCTATTTTGCTGTGTACCCTGGAGATTTAGTGGTGGTTGATTACTGATTGCGTGTAGGTCGTATTTCAGCACACGAGTCGGAACAGACGGGTAACCCGGAGTTCCCCTCAGACAAACAGTGAGGAAGAGTAATTTATATCATTTCCCTCAATTACGACCTTTTCAGCGCAGCCATGTCAAGCGGGGTGAACCTGTCGGGATATATTAAGTATTCTTTTATTTCCAGTTGGTACCACGTAATCAAGTTGTGGGTTGTAATTTTCAGCAAATACACACTCGATATCCGTAATTTGGATGTCTCTATCTTTATACTGCAAGTAAATAAGCTTACGTATTCACAAGAGATATGTATACAATAACATATCATTACTATAACGTCGCGCCAGATACAGATAACAAGGTAGGCAGAGTGTACTTCAGTATCAAGTATCTTTCAGAGTGCCGAATTTCGCTAACCTGAGAATTATCTTAAATAACTTATAAAGTTTTTTTAAATTATTTTGAACTACGAAAGCCTACTTGTAGACTACACACGATGAACTCATTTGTCGTGTACGTTATATGTAGTAACCTTCCACGCGGTATAATTTTTAGTAGGAGCGTAATGCAGTACGTTTAGCACGGAGGTGGCTGCGCTTACGGACCAAATAAAAATAAAAGTTGCTTTTGAATTAAGCGCTATTTTACGCGGCTACGAATTAAAGGGAAGTGCAATTTATCTTTCTTCGCTCAATTAGGGGTGAGTCGGTGAGGCGGCGCCGAGCGCGAACCTGTCGCCCGTTGTACCTACATACTTTATGAGACAACGTCGCGGTGTCAACGTGGAGCTAGTTGCTCTTTTGTATTCCTTGTTCCCTACCGAAATGTTCCTACGATCAACGGTTATAATCTATTCAGGAACTCGTATCAACTTTGTTAAGAGCGTTTAGTACTAAAGCAAGTACAAATATTGGCGTTTTTATGTCTTATAAAAGTTTCCAACGGGCGTCAAAGGATGATTAGAGATTTAGAAACTACTGCAAATTACATATTATATACGTCGATCTAATCCCAAATATTATTAAACGACTTTAGATCTTTTATTCTGTAGTTTACCTTTTATACTAAATTATTTGATAATGTTTCTGACCTTTATATACTTATCACTTGTTAATTAATAATTATCTTAAGATATAATAAACATGAACACAACAGGCTAACGCTCAGTTCGTGTAAAGTTAACTTTAGCGCTAACAAACTTTGCAAGAATAGTCTTTGTTTCTGGGTGCACTGTGGAGCACTGTCAAAACTTGCCTTATTGAGTCACGTTGTTGTGCGCCAGCAACTTAATGTCAAAAAGAATGGCTTTGTTTGTTTTTACACGCTCTCTTAAATAAATTGCTTCGACAATATAAAGTGAGTCGCTGATACTTTTGGTTTTGAGACCTGAAAAGCGTTCGCACGTAGAAAGAAATGTACCCTGGATCTTGAACTCCTTTCTTGTAACTATCGTATGTATTTGCGTGATTGGATAAACTAACCTCTACTACGTCATATCATCATCATCGGCCTCTAGATGTTCACTGCTGGACGTAGCCCTTCCTTAATTGGTGCCACTCCTTCCGGTCTTGATTGTCCGAATCCAGCAGCTTCCCGCTGTCTTCAAGTTGTCAGACCATCTGGTAGTAGGGCGACCTAGGCTTCTTTTACCAAGACGTGGTCGCCACTCGATGACCTTTCTACCTCATCTGTTGTCCTACCACGGTTGTCTGTACCTAACATTAAATGGTTTCCGTAATCAGTTTGGAACCATTACGCGATCGACCATTGCTCTGTCGGTTCTTTTATTGAATAGAGAACTTATTTAAATATTATTTAATTGAAAAATAACTTTTTATTGTTGAATAAGTAAACTACAATATGGTTTTAAATATATGTAGTTTTAGGTTTCAAAAAATTTCGATCGTGACCAAATAAATTTGTGAAGGGCAGTTTAAGTAAACCATATGTATGTATTTAAAAAGCATCATTTTTGTGATTTAAGGATAGCTTAGGTATTTTTTAAAAGTCACTACCTAATGTACGTTTTCAGTCTTATGTCTGCGTAACGAGGAATCACACTTTT
>DWFV01001632.1:0-10891 GCA_018246775.1 Parelbella machaon machaon | reverse complement strand
AGTAGATGTGTTCTGGAGTGGAGACCGCGTCTTGGTAAACGTAGCGTAGGACGCCTTCCAGCTAGGTGGAGTGACGATATACGCAAAGTGACTGGCAGCGGTTGGATTCGAAGAGCTGAAGATCGAGCACTATGGCCTGCTATTGAAAAGGCCTATATCCAATAGTGTACAAGGGTAGGCTGATGATGATGATGATGATGATGAAATAATTCATTGACAATATTTGAAACGCTTTGTCGACATTTGTTCATATTTTTTAGGATATCACAATATCATTGAACAGATATTTGCAGAGCGTATAACAATGACAACCTAACATTATTAAAATTACCCGGACGATTCCAAGTTAATTTATTCTAACATACGAACAATGCCGGGGTACTTCAAAGTTCGAAGTTCCTAAGGGTACTTGTTAGGGAAAATTGAAGTTAAGTGGCACATATCCGGCGATATCGTTAAGATCTGATGTTGTTTGAACATGTTGTGACGCAACTGACAATAGGACATACAAATGCGGTGTCATCTGTTATTTAGCCTGTTCTACTGTCATTTGTATAATAGTTTTTTTTTTATTTTAAATACAACACCCATCCAGCACTTTAATACAGTTTTTTAGACTACATTTCTATTAGAATTATATGTTACACTTTTATTTTCCGGAATAATTGAACATTAAATGTGCCTTGAATTTTTTTTTTATTTTTTTTTATTTAACAGATACACATTAAGTACAAACATTGTTTTAACGTAGCATTTAAAAAACCACTGAGGTTTATAGTATTAGTGCTACACGGAATTCACATTGATACCTACGCGTATGTCTGCGCGAAAAAATATGACTTTAACTTCGATTTAATGTTAAGCGGTGTGATATTACGATAGGATTACGTTTGAGTAAAATACTATAACAAATCAATTCAAAAAAGTCAAAGCTAAGCAAGAAAATGATATCAGCTGATGAACTTCTATCCATCGATGTTATGGATTAAATATAGTCGATATTTGAAAAAAGTACTTCAAATTGAAAGTTATATATTTTAAAACGTCGATAGTTAACAGCAGGCTCAAGAAACATTATCTTGCAATAATTGTATTTATTTATTTCGTTTCTAAGCGCTGTAGATATAACTCTCACTTTTTAGTAGGTTTAATAATATTACGTCCAATTTCACCATCGTTAAGGCCATTTTACGGGCGTGCGATTAATTGGTTTCTGTTTTCAGATAATAAGGAAGAGAACTTCATAAAATATGTTGCCAGGAAATTGGTATTGTCAGATAATAACAGTAATGTTCACATTAATGACATTAGAATTCCGCCGAAAGTACAGTTTTTTTTTGTTTTAAATTCAGTATCTCAATTAATTCACAATTTAAATTCCGTTCATCGTCAGATAATAAATGCAAAACTATTGTATATGTATATGGCTGGCAACTATTGTGTCAAACATTAGTTGCCATCCAAATTTAATTTTGGCAGTTAAAAGCTGTTACTAGACATATAATGTTTCCTTCTCATATGTGTGAATAAAATTACAAAAATTTAGAAACTTTCCTTTTTAATTTTACTCAGGTATTGTTCAATTTTATGGTTAATATACTTAATATATCGTTCTGAGAATATATAGGTAAATACATATGTATATGTATTTTTTAATCTACTAATTTATCACGTAATCGAATTCGTTTTGCAATTTGCACTAATTGCTATAGTTATAGAAATTTATACGTAGGTATGTAGATAGATACTTATTTCACATGTAACGTCTGAATCCTTTAAATCTTGACACGCTTCAAGTAGAATCCGGGTAAATAATTTAACTTAATTTGCATATCGTATTCAAGCCACCCTTCTTATGTCTTTCCTACTCATGTGCTGACTCAAATTTAAATTGGCAAAGATTCAGAAGCGTTGAAATCGCCCTCAAAGCCTCCCATAAGATTCGAGGATTGTTATTTTAGGATCACAGGTACACAAGATCTCAGACAAGAAACGCTCTGCCTAATGCGCTTGTTATCATTTTAAAAATATGCTAATAGGGGTCAATACCCAACACTCCAAGGGTTACTTATAAAGTTGTATAATATTTGTTATTAGAAATATTTACGCATAAACAATACTGTACTACTCAGGACTGTTGCTTGTCTTAAAACATCCCTGGACAGAGATAACATTGCATAACGTTTACCATTAGGAACCCCTAAAAAGGCACGTAACCCTACAACTACATTAAAACTAAATTTTGTAATAAAGGCTCCAATTCCAATAAATTCCGAAAGTCGCGCAAGCCTTTGAATCTTTTCAATTCAAAAACCAAGCAAACCAGCAAAGCAAAAAATGGAACGATTTATTAGAATCGCGCGTCTTAATTGCTCCCCAACAATTCATTTACATTTGAATATTTAGTCTGCAACGTAAGCCACCCTTGGCTTGTCGACGAAAATTTACATTATCCACGAATGTACGAGCAACAACCGGTTGTATTACGGTTTTTCGTTTGGAGAAAAATAATTATTATATCCCTTTTTTCTTTGGCCACTTTTTCTTTCTTTTCTTCGTTTTCTTTTGTCCTTTTTTCCTCTTGGTTCTTGTTGTTCTTCCTTTCCTATTCGACTTAGAGGAGTATGTCAATAAGAATAACCTTAACCATTATTCTTACGATAACTTACGCGTACAAGGTATCTACATGATAAATATTATTGCCCACTAAAATTGGATATCCCGGTATGACGATAGGCTCACCACCTATTCCATGGGACTTAAACGTAACTAGTGAAACGTGGTAGTTTACTACACTCCTCTGCCTACCCCTTCGGGGATTATAGGCGTGACGTTACGTAAAATTGGATCATATTTGTAATACCATTTTACTATGTATTTAATATGTCCTGGTCATTTATTATTTATTTATGCATGATTATTACTACCTATTATCTACCGATTAATTTCACGTGTTTTTTCAGATCTAATTTTATTTTGACTAGCTTCAGCTTTTTAGCACCAAGATCGTTAATAGGAAGATTCCAAAATACATAGGAGATGTAACAGTCTTCACCAATTTCATTCAAATAATAATGTCTTAAATTACAATACCTACACATATATGGGTCTTAAAATCTTGCTTATTCATGAAAGGAATAGATTACTGGCAGCGGAGGAAAACAATTCACTTCTCCACACCTTGATTGGAATTGTTCAAACGACTCAGAGCGACTAAGGCGAGAGTCAGTATTGGCAAATAGAGGACAAGAAAAAAAATGTTAATTCGTGAAACAGAACAGAGAAAACAGCAAAAAGCAAACAAACCCCAATCAGACGCAATTCGATTGAAACATGCAGTAGGAAACAAAGGAAATTAGGCATGATTACATTACAGCGAAAAAGGTCAAAAGTTACTCTGAACTAATAAATAATTAAGTTAATCTAAGCATATCACAAACGAAATATGGTGGAAGATTTCGTATTATAGAAGTACGAGTAGGAAATGAGCAATTTGATTCACTGCAGCAATTTCTATTCTTAAAAGAATAAGCGTCTTGATGTGAAGGTTGTGGCTATCGGTAGGTAGTATGTGTACTAAAGAAGATCTTGGTCTTTATAAAAAATAACGTACCCCTGATCCACTTGGAATAGGGAAAATTGTATCCTACTGATGGTTTCTGAACTGAACTGAAAAACTTTCTAAGAAGCAATATATTAATTTTATTAATTAACACTAACAGTCTCGGTCAGGGTTGGTTGCAGATGTTCTTGAGTGGAAGTCGCTTATGAACAGTTGTTATCTGCTCGTTTCTAATGTCACCGCATTAAATAGCAGACTATCTATTATTCAATGTACTCTACGACCTATGAACAGTATCTACATCGAACTGCAAATATTAAGTGACTAAAGTCCTACATAATATTAATTACGGTAGCACGTTTCAGGAAAGATAGAATTCCTCTCGTATCTTTCTATCACAGCTAATATATGCCGAATGTACTTAACAATAAGTTAAGAGTAAAATACAACACGAAAGCTTGTTGTTTTAATCAACAAGAGAAAATTTATGGAAGTGAAAAATACTGTGTAATCTTGACCTTTCAAGCGATTCACTGCGATGACGCAGATTGTAACATTTAAGGCTTGTTGTTATTAATAATACTATAACTGACAACTGTTCCTACAAGTCAGTCAGTAATAAATCTGGATTAAATACTTTTATGTAATATTTCAGTTAATAAACTAATAAAGCATCCTAGCGAGATTAACAAGATATAATAAATGTTTGTAAATCTATAATCTAGATACATCTGAAATACTAAATGAAATAAATAGTTCTTATGTACTTGTTTATGTAAAATAATTTAATTAGTATGTAGGTTAATGGTTAATCTAAGCAGTTAAACTCACAAGGTAGGCTGCCTGTCTATCTAAAGACAGACCAATTACCTTTCAACTACTATTAGAAGTTAATTTACCGTCTAAATTACTCTTTAATCGTCTCTATAACTACTATGTAAACGTTGATATACACCAGACGTTTTTGCTCTTTAATATAAGATTATAATTCTAGTATTAACTTCAGCAAAGATAATGTTTTTGGCCAAATCATTCAATGTGATACAAGAATCGTAAGAAGCGACTGATTTATAAAAATAATAAATACGGCCTTGCGTTCGCCGAACTACCTCCAAACTTTCAGTCGAATCTAAACTAACTTGATTAAACTCTAATCTAAACATTGCCATGGATTTTTAACTATGACCTGGCAATCTTTTTCGTATAGCTTGAGATTTTCAGTAATCCTATTCCATTACTAAATTAATATCCATCTTTTATTTGTTGTGCATACAATTAGTGAGCGGTGAAGCATGCTGTTCACGTTTTTGATTTCGAGGGAGATTGCATTATATACGTAGTAGCGAGACAGACTGAAATGCGGTATTATTTATGTAACTGTTAGGAAATTCGTACCATGTCTACGTGGTGGCATATTTTCTTGGATCGCAATATTTACTATCAGTTATATAGCGCAAACTACACATGGAATCATTAAATCATCAAGCATCATCAAAGATTAACAAGGTTAATTGTCTTAGTTTTCCTCGAATAAAAAAAGTGTAGAATGTTATTCGTTGCGTAGTAACGACACAAAATGATTCATCAAGAAAACTGTAATATGTAGAGACGATAGTAAAAATGCAAATTCCTTATTTTATGCTGCGACAGAGATAATGTCTTTGTTTTTGGGTAAAACTGAAGCTTGAATGTGCTAATTGCGGTAAACATTCATTAAATTATTATTCGATTTAATCTGTGTCAATTATATACTAATGTTGATGGCACCCGGGTATCCCGCAATGAGGTCGGGGGCTGTATTCTCTCTCCGCCCCGACAATGACAACGTAAGCCCGTCTGCTAGGTGATCGCGCTAAGACAGAATTTTATTGACATTAATGAATCAACACAATTTTATGTATTATAATATTACAATCATACAATTCACTATACATTACTTGTATTGTGTACTTATACTGTGAAAACATAAATCCGTGCCATCAAATTCTCAATCCATACGAAAATCATAAAGTGTCTTAAAAATAGTCTATCACTGAATAATAACATTTACTTGATAAGCACTGAAATATCTTTTTCTTGGACGTTGTGAACGGTAAGTCTCTTAGTTCCTTTAGTAATTTCTAATATATCATGATACAGATCCAGTAGCAGTTTTTCCGATAAAGGGTGGTTTTCGCCGTCGCTTCGACACCTAACCTATTCGCATTTCTAGTTCTGTTTGTTTATGTAAATAAGTGACCATGTATTTTTACAAATGTAACTACTTCACAAACATATAAACAGGGCACTGGTAATATCCGTAGTTTTTGAAAATGGGGGTTGCATTATTCCCACGGTAAACTAAGTATAGTGGTGATTATTAATGGAATAAATCCATTAGTGGTGATTATTAATATTGAATTGAAAACGAAGATATCAAACTAATGTTATAAAATGAAAGACAGTTGAAACAATTATTGGAAATATCGATTTAAGGTAATATTCTAGCGTTTTATTCCACAATTCTTAGACTTACGGAACGGGAAAACGTGCTGGAATCCTTCCGTGATTCGATTGCGTAATTTTTGCACCGATTTCTATTGGAAACGGGTGTCGTTTAGTTTCTAGGAAAACGGTTTAGTGTATAGTGATTCAACGTACAAAATGCAAAATTATTCTCTCTAAGGTCTATAGAAAAAGTTAAAAAGAAAAAATAAAACCTGTTTCTTTATTTTAAAGCCTGTCTCGTTGGTCGCGTGGCGGCAAAGCGCGACTGCTTATCGAGAGATCCTTGATTCGAATCCCAGGTCGGTTACTATTGGGTTTTTCTAACTTGAATTTTCTAGTAGTTGCTGGGAGTCTGAGTATGTGCCCAGTGTATGACAATAGGGTCACCCCTTCCCTTTCATGATGAGAGATAAAACGTGGAAGTGTACTATACTCATCTGCCTACCTCTTCGGGAATTACAGGCATGGTATTACGTTAAAATTTATTAAATGTTTTTCTAAAGATAAAACTCACCGAGAGTAATGTTTATCTGTTTCATGAGCGCGTTGTCCGCGATTACCTTTCATGTGGTTCCAATTCCAAATGCGAACATAAACTCAATAAAAAATGCCTAATGTATGATATATTATAATTAATACTTGTACAGTCGACTGGTGTTCACGTGTTTACACCAGTAAATATGGGAAAATTTCTAGAAAAAGGGCCTACTATATACAGAAACAAAGGTATGTTTCGTTTGATATGTTATCTACCGTAGAACCCAGCCGCATACCGGAGCACCACATTGCGACTCCTTGTCACGAATTCTACGTTGATATTGGTCACAGCGACCGCAGCTGTAGGAACATAGTCAAATCAATTACATTTCAAAAATAGATAAATGGGTTATAATAAAATGTCTTCCGGTAGGCCCGGTGGTGGAAAAATCAATGATTATGGCCAACCTATGTAGTGCGCACAGTGTATTATTAAAGTTTAAAACCTACTTTTGCTCAAGAATATGTTAATGTTATGAAACTTAAATCACGTTTACAAAAATAAAAAAATAATTTCCTTTTCCTAAGCTAAATGATTTGTAATATTGTGTAATAACTGTTACTAAGGATATTTATTTATTTATTTATCCTTTATTGTTCGTACAAACGGCGGACTTAATGCCAAGTGGCATCGAAATCATATTATACATACATATAATTACGATAATAATAATCAACTATCTATTAAACGAAGATAGATCTACGAACAAGTGTACGACATACGAGTTATGATAGTAAGACACGTGCTCCTCGATGTAATGAGGATTTAGGTCATATTTACACTGGTAAAGTGCGGATTGACCGACATTATCTGTCTAAGAGAAGATAATAAATAACTCTCATTCGTGAGGGTTTCCACATAATATTTTATCTAGAATTGCACCGTGACGCCGTAAATCACGTACTGGGTGAGGAAGTTTACACTTCCAGGCTGAGAAGCTCTTATCTTATCTGTCAAGGCATCGTAGCTGTGGTTTTTCTTATAAAAACTTATGGTATACATGACAACGATAAACCATGAACCTTTTATCGTAACCATAATAGTAAAATTTTAGTTGGGGCATTATCTTTCTTGCTCTGCTTTAGTGTGTTCGGAATATTGTGGACGGGACGAAAAGCCCAATATACATAAAGTACTGCTACTGAAGGTTTATAGGTGTATAGATTGGGATAAATCTTAAAGACATGATGTCTTGGGCGAAAACATCCCAAATATGTATGTGGCTTTAAATTCACACTTTCATACTTACCAATACTATAAATGTGAAAGTAACTCTGTTAGTGTGTCTATTACGCTTTCACAATTAAATTTGGCATGGAGATCGTTTGAAGCCTGGATAAGAACTAAGGTATCTTTATTTTTTTTAAAGCAACTCCTTTGGAGATAAAGCGAGGATTGTAATACTATATGAAATGAATTAAATTTTCTGCGCCAAACCGTTGGGGATAACATTATGAAATTTCATATGGGTCACTGAAATGTAATATAATATCAACTTCTGCGCAAGCAAAACGTGGGCAAAAGCTACTTACTAGACAAAATATACTTATAAGTTATTTCTAATGATTCATTTATTTTAATTATAATACATACATACAAATTACTAGGATGGTTACAGTTATATTTACTTATTATTAAACTATGACTGGCCCGTTAATCTATCGGTCTCTTGCCTCAGGACTAAGCAGTGTGCTGAACCGGGTGGTAGTGAATTCTATTACCACGCGGGACCAATATTTGTGTGCACAAGTATATATTCGATATCTGTGGGTAAAAAAATATCTGAGTATTTATCTGTATACTTAGTAGTTTATGAATCCTCTGGCTGCCATGAGGCCACGACACATGTTATCTCCAGGCTTATTTTGAAATCCGGAGTTCGTTTGTGGAATATATATATATATATTTAACGTAGCACATTTTCTTCGAGTATTTTGCTAAATACGACGGGTGCAAAATAAAATACATATAAACTGGAGTCGCTCGAACAGTACCTACGCCATTTTGAGAAGCATAACAGTCGCCGACTTGCTAACGGTATACCACAGACGGAATATATTTATCGGGTAAATTTAGTGAAACGAATTCTGGTCCTGAGTATTTAGATAAAATACCTCCAATTACTAAGACAAGTAATTAGTTTTGTAGAATAATACTCTTAAAGAATCGTATCGTGATATTCTAAGAAGTATACTGGTATTTTGAAGTTGGATGTCTTAAAGCTATTAAGCTTCTCAAACTAATGAACCTTTAAGAACTTTCGAAATTTCTGGAAAGCGAGGTTCTGTTTTGCCTAATTTTTATTTAGCTATATATAATTGGTATAAAGTTTGCAATTGTTTTTTTGTTGATAAGTTATATGTTTTGCTAAGTGCTTATCATGCTCATCTGGTATACAAGAATCGGGTTCGATTCCGGCCGTAAATATATGTATTTGAAATATTATCTTAGATATATGCTTGCTTGTTTTTTTGTGTATTTTACTGGCACATAGTATGATACAGGTAATCCTTGAGTGTGTTTGTTTGCCTCATATGGAGATAACGCTAAGATGCTCCTTCTTTGTAAGTTACATCAGTCTAATAGGTAAGCCATACTCGCCTTCAGCCTCATCAGTTTTACAAATGACACGAATTTTTAGTCTTCCAAAAAGTAAACACGGTTGTTATCTCAACACATACATGTAGATTTTGATAATGAAAACATAATTCATAGGCCATGTACATACCTATATATAATTCTATGTTTACATTCAAATATTTCTTATATTAATAAGGGTTGAAGAAATTCACCCTTGAAACTGGCTACGCATATTATCAAAATCACTGCACGACAATGTTTGATTATGTACGTCGAAACACCTGGATCCACATAACTTTTCAGTGGAAGTTCCTTAATTGTTTTACGACTTCCAAACTTATTAAACCAATATGGGTACGTATGCTTCAAGCGACATAAAACTTCGCATCGCTTAAATCAACAAACGCGGATTTCTAAGTAAACTGAACTGCCATCTAAATAATAATGGACACTGTCATGTACAATTTTCGTTCACCGTTTACAATGTTATTTTTTATTCAGTGGATAATTGTTACGGAATGTGGTCTCCTAATATTTGTGAATACCTAAAATCTATACATATTTAACATGTGGTCTGTTAGGTATAATCAGGAGCTAAATAAAGTACGATTGTTTCATGCTGAACAAATATTTTAATGTAATGGCGGATGTGTCACATGTCAATCATCACATGTGGAACAAAAAAAAAACATTATTATTTATGAAGGAGTTGAAGAGCAGTAGGAAACTTAACACTAATGTATGAAAGTGTTATGTTCACGGGCTACGCGTCTACTGAAATGTAATAACTGCCCTTTTCCGTAAATTTTTACATTTGGAACATACCATCGTTCTCAAGTCCTATCTATTACCATTGCAGCTACCTACATAAAACAAATTGCTTGATATATTAGTGATGATTTTAAATTTTAAAAGTGTAAACATCAAAAAGGTGGAGTGACGATATACGCAAAGTGCCTGGCAGTGGTTGGATGCGAAGAGCTGAAGATCGAGCTCACTGGCGTGCCATTGGTGAGGCTTATGTCCAGCAGTGGACGGGAGTAGGTTGATAATGATGATGATGATGATGATGATGATGATGATGTTGATGATGATGAAATATCAAAAGACCTACACGTAACATTGTTTTATTTCATCATCACCGTCATCACCGGTCTATCTCATGCTACAGCTCATAAACCTAACGAGTGCCATCACGCCCTCCTTTGGCTTCTGACCTCAGCCATTCTTTCTCATAATAAAATCAAATCACTCATTAATTTCCCAATGAATATCCATTGAAATTAGTAATCATTGGTTATTTTCGAACCGGCTGGAACTGGATAATTGATTCTTTGTTAATGAATCGGGAGCAATTCGAGAGGAAAACAATTTTATTAGAATCCCCTTTAACCTTGTAGGCAAGCACAACTGAAAGGGCAAGATAAAGTCTGTAAGTTAATTAACTGGCAAAGGTTTCGCAATAATTAACTCCTAAGCTCTTCGGCGCGGGAGAACCTCCGTTATCACGTTTCTACGTGATTTATTGTTTCGCCAAAATAAATGCTGCAATAACAATTTGTTATATGTATAGCTTATATTAAATTAACTGTCTCGTTGGTCGAGTTGCAAGCGCCTGCTGACCGAGAGGTCATGTGTTCGAGCCCCGTGTCTTGCAAAGTATTATTAGTTTTCTAAGTTGAAAGTCAGATAATAAGTCCAGTAATAGCACGGAACCTCGATTT
>DWFV01001631.1:0-10892 GCA_018246775.1 Parelbella machaon machaon | reverse complement strand
TAATAGTCAGACATATGGTATCGCGGACTTATTTGTAGATATTGATGTCCTCTATAAAACTGTAGTACATTACTTTAATCTATTGTCAATAATTTTCGCAGCGTACGCGATATAAGGATATTATTTGGAATTTTTTTCTCACTTTGGGTTACATTATCAAAGTTTTCATACGGATCCCTAACGTTTTTGAAAATATTCTATAGCTTATGTTTATCACGGATAATGTAGGATTCTAATGGTAGAAGAATTTTTCAAATCGGTCCAGTAGTTTCAGAGCCTATTGGGTACATACAAACAAACAAACAACCATATCTTTCCTCTTTATAATATTAGTATAGATACATCTTGTAAGATAATGGCTAGACAATATTACGTTACCTATATTTTTTAAATAAAAAGCGATGTAATTACACGAACCAAACTTGTTAATGATTTGTATAAAAAGATTAATTTTTTTATTTTGCTTTCTGGTTTTAAATTTATCCCAGCTTAGCTAAATTTGAATATAAAAATATGAGTGCGTAGTCATTGTTCGCAATTATAGTTTCACTCCTGCCTCGCCGATTTTAATTTTCCTGCTTAAATGTAGGCAATATTTTCCTCGTTTGATAAAAGATGTATACGTCTACGATACGTGCATTTCTCAAAGTACTATGACATTTGTTTTTACTAGGAAACTTGGTAAATATTTACCGAAGCCGTCTGAATCACTGGTCGGGTATGCGGGGCACGGTTGCACCATGGTCGCCGCGCGAGAGAGCACGTCCAGGGCAGTTTCAACCTTCTCCATTTCTCTATGCTGAAAACAGGTAATATATATTTTTAATTAAACATTCTCCTTACCCTGTCAAATATCATATATAGTTTAACATAACAATTTCCATTTGAGAACGCGTAACGACCCGTGTGGGATTTCAATTGTATTGTCGACTTTCAAAATTTGCGCAATTTTTGTTAATTTAATGTTAATTTCCAGCAACTTAATTACCTGTATGTTATATTAAAAAGCGGATAAAACATATTAATAGCGTGAAGTACTTATGATTTAAAAATTAATCAATTAATAATTAAATTTAAAACGTGTTAAATGTGTGTAATTATGAACGTAGTTGATCGGTATTCACGAATCTTCAGATGTTTGAAAACTCGTTTCATGTACATTTAGAATAAGTATTCTGTGATATATACATCGAACGTATAGCGTTCCTTGACTTTGTTAACGATACAATTTTTATGTATAGCCGCGGAAATTCAAACGAAGATTGATTGTACCTACAGCGACCGTGTCGAGCCCACGTATCGCACAAAGCGTCCCGCACCGCCAAGTGTGGCTATAAAAATATTTGGCTCGGGAATGATATGTCGCCGTAATCATATGTTGGTGGCATGCGAATTCCTATGCTTTGGAAATTCCTCGGGGCACGTAAACGGCTAGACGGCGGATAGACGTGCGCCAAACGGTGCGAGCGAGGCGTAAATAAGAACGGTCCAGTCAGATGATCAGACAAAGAGTTGTGAAAAGTGGCGATCGCCCGCATACCGACCCGCGGGAACACAGCCAATGGGCCGGCGCGCCACGGATCAGACGTTGCCAGTACGGCAAAATGTGACATTCTGATTTGATTATGCCGACATTAATACTCGACACTCACTGCGCTTGCGACGATTTAGCGACACTGTACGCATACCATAGCACCATAGATACATCGCGCGCACAGATGCAACTGGGTCAAGTATTATTGATAAACCGTGACATCGAATATGAAAACAAAACATTTTTCATTTCGAATGCCGAAATGCAAACATTTTTATTCACACAGAGATCCATGCATGTGTGTGTGAACGTTAAGTGACGTGATACCAACGACTAATAAAAAATGAAATGGAGTCTGTTAAATGTTACCGTATCATATCTTTTACATCGCGTGAAATAATTTATTTTAGGCCATGAACAATACTTCCTCAAAATAAAGCCAATGTACTGACGATGACAACCCATTAACTGCATTACGATAAGATACAGTAAAATGCACGCTGGTTTAAATTACTGTAAACACAGTTTCCGTTACGTTTCATTTAATATATTATTATATCGTCACATCTGGTTTCTCGCGGGGCTGGCAGAGGGTACCGAGTGTGAAATATTTCTATCCTGTCTAGCTCAGTCTTCATTTATTACTCAATTTATACACGCACACCGGTTTCGGAGATTTCTAACTCTATATATTTGAGATATGATTCGCGTATTCTGTCGAATGATATAAACATTACGCAATTAAACACATTCCTGGCGTTTTCGACGTATTCGTTGTACAAATCTCGCCTCTAAATCCTAATGATTGTTGTAACTGATGTGAAATTTCTGGAATGTGAAATCGTATAACGCGAAGCGGTGATTTTGTCACGTGTTCAGATGAAAAACAACGTGTAGGAGAGGGGTCGAACAAAACATTAATATGAGAAAACGTAGGACAAATCTCCTCACATTCGATATGGCGTTGTTACGTATCTCAGCAATATTTAGGTATGTTTATTTGTCTTTTTTGTATTAAAATAGTTATGAACACACGAAACAATGTGAAACAAATTTCGCTTGTATAGCAGCGCAGAGCAACAAATACGTCGGCTATGTGGAATTCGGTACATTAACCACAACAGAATTTTTCTCGCCCGAGGCGAAGTCACGCGTACGTACCTACCTGAACTGAGTATCTATAAACACAGAATTATAACGGACAAGTCCTATTATAAACCAATGCAAAACTTTGATAATTATACATCTATTATTAACATCGCTGTAATCTGATGGGCAGCCATTAAAAACGACTTCGGATAGGTCAGAAATTAGTCGGTCTATCCCGGAAAAAGATACGTAAATAAGCCAGTACATATTTAATCATGTATATCATTCTTATTGTCGCGCTTGTGCTGTATTAGTTGTGAAAATAAACCAACCACATAAGACAAAACAATGATTTTTATATACACAGAGATACATACATGTGTGTGTTGTATACATAAAAATGTTTTTTTAATATTATATACCTAAGTAATATGCTTGTTACGTCTCATAGCTTTGACATTCTCAGTGTCATATTAATTATTTAATCTAATAAATAATAATATATAATATCGTTGCGCGAATGAATAAAGAACACCATTGATCATATTAGATAATGTCATCTTTTAAATGTGTAAGCAAATAAAGAAATAATTCTATAACATAATTAATTGTGAAGATATCATAAATTTTTCATTGAACAAACATATAACAAGGCGCATTCCATGTCTTATCGCCGGCACGCTTTTCAATAATCCATAAAAAGATAAAGTGGTAACCCTACATCGGATGGTATGCCGGTCAATACTCATAGAATAGATCATTCGACACATACGCACACCTCGTCGGCCGGTCACGCCGCTGCAACGGAACAGGAACTAAGTAGTATCGTGAAGCTTTAGTGATGTTATGGAATTTATTCCAACACACATCAAACCGGATATGACGTATCCGATGAGACGATTATGAAACTTAAACGAGTCGTATTGATTTCGTTTGACATAGAATCGACTGTGCACTAATCTCAATGTGTTGAGCTCTGGTTTTAATTGTATGTATATATATTATTGGTAGACGGTTAATATTATCAGCGATACGCACTTAACTTTATCGAAGATAACACAAATTGCTTATAGTAAACAAATCAGATATAATTTTTTAAAACAAACCCGTTTATGAACAAAGTTAAAGAATTAACTTTGTTCATAAACGGATTAAAAAAAAAAATTAAAGTGAAAAAGTTAAACAATTTATTAAATGTAGTTTCCATTGAAATACATGTAGATACGTAGGTATATGTCGCGTGGCTTGAATTGGAAGTACAGAGAAATATATTCTCGTGATATAACTAACATTTCTTTGTTTTCAAATAAAGATAAAATTTACTACGGTGTCCTACATCGACACTAGTACTAAAATGTATTACCTGTGAGTATCAAAAAAGAAAGTCACATGTAGCAGCTCCGGCATTCCATACGTTAAAAATAATAACATGTTTCGGTTATTGCCAGTAACATTAATTGATAATGTACTTTAAGCGGTGGTTATAAGGTTGAATTTGGATAATCGAGAGTTTTTACATTGTTTGGAATGCTTACATTTAGGGTGCGCTCTGTATTCTTTAGAACAGCCACCCCTCCTGGGGCGCACGTGGCCCGAGGGGAGAATAGAGGGGAACGCGGCAGATGTTCGATTTATACAGTTACCCGAAACATACACCAATACACATCTACTCAGCCATCTTTTGTATCGGTAGAAACGAAAACTCACAATGGGTTTTTTTTTTTGCAACTTTAAAAATCCCTACGTTCAATCAGCTGCAATACGTCATGACTATAATTATATAAATATTCTAAGGTAAAGTCGATAGTATTTAAATGTAAAACAAAATCGAAATTCCTCTATGAAATAAACACATTGTTTTTCTTCTAGGAAACATCAAATGTAAAGAGGTAATTATCGGGTGCACAATTATGCAGTGTAAGTACTTAATACATATTAATATTTCGGAATCACATATTTACACAACAAAATAGCTTCGAAATTTGAATGACCGATAACATGACAGTCTTATCGTCGACTATTAAAGCAATAATAAATTTTGTAAAGTTAAACATTATATTATTAAAACTAACCGTTAACCATTAACTTTAAAAAGGTACCTGCAACATAATTTTGATCAGTGGTAGCATTTATTTCAGTAATAATACCAATAAATACATCATACTGTCAATCGTCGAGTAACTGACCACAATTTATAGAAGTTGGGTGTATACGTTGAAAAAGGTATTGTCATTGACCATGTTGAAACTTTAGATCACAATCAACTTGTATATATTGACTTGACCAGACCAGACCAGATTGAAGAAATACTTATTCAAAACGCTGAGACCAAGTGTAAAGTGGTCCATATTACTGAAAATATATTCTTGGAAATCAAAGCAAGTGGTGGACGAAGTACATGCCTCGAATCTATGTCGTCGCGACCTCGGTCCGGTACTGATAAACATGACTTTTATCTGTATCAAGATGCAATAATGAATATTTGATGTCTTGGTCAATTCACTGCACGGCTCTTGTATTGCGAATTGAATATAATTGCCAAGGTGAGCGATTCTTTGCAATTAAAATAAGTATCGGAGAGCGAGGCATTGGATTTTTCTACGAGTACTGAATAATATTTCTATAACTACAAACATCTTGGCTTAGAGAACGCCAAGAGTTTCTGTTGACGTCGCTGTCATTTTAAAACATTTTGTGCTATTCACGAGGCCTAGTAATGGCAAAATAAATCCCTTTTCAAGAGCACATGTAACACGATGTACCGGGCATGTTGGGCAATCGCTAATATTATCGAGCTCTTATCAACATGCTGGAGGCCCTGCGTGAGTGGGAATAGGCGGACAGCGTAACCGTCGGTTATATACCGCGCCACGGGACTGTCCCGAATCGATAACCAATTGAACCCCGAGTGTTGTGAGCTAAAGTGAATTTTTTGACATCCGTTGTAGATATTTAATTTAGACTACGACAGACAGACAGAGATATTTGGTATTCGGTGCTCTCTGCCTACCCCGTAAGCGATATAGCGTGAATATATAATATTAATAGTTGTATTTCTGAGTGAATAATATCAAGATTTTGTACAATTGGGAATATTAAAATTCGTATTTTATCATAGTTATGTAACACATGACTGTATATGTCTTACTAGGATATAGTTTACCGATTGAATAATCCTTGATGCATTTATTATGGCTTAAGATACAGAAAGTGAAACGCGTTACTAGAATTTCTGATTATTGGCCAGAGTCGTTCTTCAAATTTACAATTTATTTTATCATGTGCATTTAAAATAAATTTCTTTCGAATATATCCCCTATTTTATAACCCACACACTTAATACTAAGATAATTGTGTAGTTTCTCAACATCTCGCATATAAATATACACTACATTAGACTGGATAGTAGCTTTACAACGCTACTCCGTGTGGTTTGAACATGAAAAAGCGATGTCCCGCATTGAGTGTAACAGTTGGCAGCCTTAGTTAGCACGGCGCGTATCGGTCGCATTCCGCACTATTATGTTCGAGATTCCTTGCCTTGCCCGCCGATACCGCGATACTCGTAGCGGCGAATTTTTTGCGAACGAGTTCACAAATCAAACCGGTAGGTACTTATAAGTACTTATTACTCTATGCCATTGCAATGCTGATGAGCGATTCGCGCACGTAATTACTTTCTTACGGAACTTGTTAAGAAAATATTTGGATGTTTTCACGTTCATTGACTTTGCTCCAAATGTGTTTCTTAGTTGGTTTTGTTAGTTGATAAATTATTTTAATCGTTTGTGTTGGGATGAAATTATCTTAGATACAACCAGTGGTATATTACAAAACATTAATATAAACACATGAATTGTTAAAAAAATGTAATGAAAACAATACTTACAATGTTTTCCCACGTTGTCACAATTTGCGATTGTAGTGTTTATAACGTTTCACCATATGACGAAAAACTTATCAAAAAACAGAACGACTACAGAACTAAGTTAAATAAATACTACACGAATACAAGTTTCATAAGAAAACTTCATGACAACGTTAAAAACCGGCGAAGAACGAAAATCAATAAGAAACGATTCGCAAAAACTCCGAAGTAAGCAAGTTAACGTCGAGCGAACACGTCTTGTCAGAAATTCTTGCGTCGTACAATAATAACTTCAGATCTATCGTTTAATATCCATTGTCCGGCAAATGCACTGTTGTGTTATTTGTTGTTATTTCATAAAATCCAACTATCGCGCCACGACTCTGTTGACGAAATAGTCGCGTTTGACATTTGAGCCGAGCCCACTGCGATTGGAATCTGCGGAATGTCAAATATTTTCAGTGCTGCCATCTGTGTGAAGGAATCTCGATTATTATGAAGGCGGCATACTGGATTGCTTATGATAATATTTTATGAATAATTATATAACAAAAAGATGCTATAGCAAGTAATTAAATTGTTATTTATTCAGAATTTCTCAATACACTCATTGAATGATCAATTTCAAGCTAAATCGCCTAAGGAAAATATGAAAGTGAGGCGGAGCGCTCACTGAACATTGGAATGCACCAAGTTAATGCCGCCGTCGAGAGACTACATTGGCGCAGGCGTGATGGTAGGCCGCGTCTGCTACAGGGTTATCGACACATGGCATGTCGAGGAGGCGAAAAGTAGGGTCGCCACTCAACCACAGTAAGATAACAACCAGTAGTTTAACTATATACTGCGCGCTCAAATTGAGGTTTATATTTATTCAAAGGCGTTTCAACGATACCAAATAAGTAAAACTATTCTATCGAATGAACAATTTGTATAAAAACAAATTAATGCATTTATGTGGTTATTATTTATAAGGTTGGATATCTGACAGGTAGTTTACTGTGACTTGCTGCTACTTGCTAGCTGTGCGCGCACCGTAGCGTAACAGACTCAAGATGTTTCGGTTCGTTACTTTAGTTAAAAACTTTTTAAGATAGTTAATTATGTATGAGCGCTTTTTAAATTCCATTAACATTGTTCATTTTATAATTCTCGTAACATAAACCGCATCAGGTATCAAGAAGAAGCAAGTTTGTTTTGTTGGAATGTTAACGTGACGCCAATTTTATACGCCATCTGTTGAAGTAGGGGCGAATTTAATTCACGGACTGCTGTATTGATTCTGTAAAGTAACGCTAGATGACGCTGTACAGCATATAATATTAAAGTTCATTAAACATTGATAATATTATTCATAACGTTGCTTTGGGTTCCTAAATATTAAATTATCAAATTAACATACACTTGTTATTTATCTATTTATTGTGAGTGAAATGCGTCTGGGAATTGTAATAAATATAGGTTTTTATCAAATGAGACTAGCATAACTGTATGGCTTTAATTATTAGTATTATATAGTAGATATCCAGTGACTAAAAGATATTGTTTCGGTTTTGTTCCTGTAACACTAAGATATACACGCCTTATGCTAACATTATTTGCCGTCACTGCAAAGTTCGTGTGATAATTACGTAGCGCCATCTATTAAAGGCATTCAGTACTAGAAAATAGATCTATACAATGCGTCACGTTGGGTTCTAAAAAAAATACCGATATAATGACACAATGTTTATTTTTCTAATAGGTACAAGATTATTTGTAAACATCCAAAAGAAAACAACGGATTACAGAATAAAAATGAATAATAAGCGATAATTATTTATAATTGAAAACAATTTTATACATCGTTTTACTCTAATAACAAACCTAAAATCAGTGACTTTTACGTAGCTCAACAATTCGTGTTTATAATAAATATTATGTACTAATAAAATATTTACCAACTCATAGCGAAAGTAAAGTTTTAAATAGAAGACAAGGTCTGTAAGAAACAAACACACCTAATAGGTACATTGTAATATCAGTCAGGTCCTAATGTGATTAGATTTATTGAATATCATTAAATTTTTAGAAATGTCGTGTGTCAGGTGAGTATTATTTTAAATTGACAAAGCAAAATTTTGGTCTTGCGTATACTTAGCTTACAATGAGCTAGACAAACACTAAAGTTCTGGTAATTAAAGAAAATGGTACCATGAAATAACTTGTTTTAAGGCCGAAATATCAGCACAGGCGAAGAAAGCTAACGTCGTAATGAGCCGATTATGATGAAATATCAATTATCATCACAAGATCTATTGTATTAAATGGCTTTTAAAGCAAATATTGTTTTTTTTTTCGATTGAAAAATTACCCAACATCCAGGTATATTACATCTCGCTATGAGTTGGAAAAATTGCATTTAAAATGCAATTCTTATGTTCGTAGTGGCAAACACATCCATATTATCTCGTGTAACGAATAAAATATACTCAAGTACATATTTTTAAGTAACTGTGATATTCGCTTAGCGTCTAAAATATTACATACTAACGGTTATAGAAATATCCTTAAACGAATCAATTAAATTGGAAATTGTTACAAAAATGTTTATAACAAATCACGCAATCGTTTAAAGATGTACTTCTCTGTCCTACCTACCCCGTTAGGGAACTGGCGTGACTATATAATAATTATAATAATAAATTTAATTCTTTTCTAACCTATTACCTACCTATAAAATTGTGACATTTAAATAAAGCATAAATAAAAGTAGGTATATTGTTCCTGTAATATCTATAACTATTATATTATTTGACTGTTTGTCATCGATTGTTCTCGAAATATGCGTAAGAATATACTTTGTTTAAATCGCTACAGGCATCTATTTTATTATTGGATAAATAATATTTTGTGTACTTACATTCTGACTAGTAATGGACATGGACTGACGTCACATGAATATATTTTTTTACCTATATATATCTAATCTCCACTTTTTAATACTATCTTACATTCAACTCGTTAAGCCTAACGTTAAATTGGTTATTTTGTTACAGGTAGACAAATATTCATATATTAATAATTATACTTAAAACTTCCAGGGGACGGTTTTAACGTGTTAAATAAAATATGGTTCACATATATTATATGTAGATATATAATGAAAGTTTCCAATGTATAATTGAAAGTTTATGTAAGGAATAGGAATATTATAGTATAATAACTTTTAGTAAAATTATAGAGTGAAGTGGAATTATAAAAAAAAAAATAATTGTGAAGCTACTTAATTCATAGCATCATAATATGCATAGTTCGAGAAACATTTACGTAAAATTCTGATTATATTTGAACAGATATTTTAATATTACTAATACTTTCTAATAACACAAATTACATGGGATTGGTTATATTGATGAAAATATTTGTAAAAGAGAGGTTATAGGAATGTTTCAGTATACGTTAAAAAAATTAAATTTTATAAGCGTTTGTTTAAGCAAAACGTAATCCACATTTAAATACATAGATTATTCTGTAAGACAGGTGAAAAATATTTAAAAAAAAAGAAATATTAGCATCTAAAAGGTGTTCTTAGACGCGAATATAGTAATCACATAATATATATGTGAGTATGTATGCAAGAGTTCTGAAATACACGCACTAAACCATCAACTTATTAACTACTCCTAGCACTAGATATATATTCATATATATGTGAAATAGTTCCAGTAAGTCGAACTAACTGTGAATAATTGCATACTTTTCATTCTCATGCGTAGTCCTATAGCTTTCCAATTACCTGACCTTTAACTTCCACCTCAGTTGACTAGATTGGTTTAATTAATTGTGTTCTATACTATACAATAATTGCCATAATTTATTCTACAACTACGAATATGTTGTTTTATCCAACAAGTAATTATTACATCTACGTAATTGTCACATTCTACATTGCGCAGGACATTCGGTGATTCGTCCCAAGCGATATAATTAAAAACAAATAAAACATAAAAAAATTACTGGCCTCTCTACTGTTCATCATAAGAATGCGTTCATCATCAAATTACAATCATATACCTTTATAACTAAGTTAATTCTTCATCACTCATTGCATGAGAAATACTGCGACTGTATCATAGATACACCTACAGTCCATATTGTGATTACGTTAGCAAAACACGTATTTTAAATGCATGGAAATACTTCATTTGGCGATTTGATTATACCATATTGCACCTCCATTCTTATATCTTATGTAATGTGTAATTCTTTAGGCTTCCTACACACTAAGCCGCAAGCGACGCGACAGTAGCCGCGCGACTGTCGCGCTGTTCAAAGACGGCAAACTTTGGTACTAAAAAGAGCCGCGCGACAACCGCGCGACACGCGATTGTCATACCAACGTATACGAGCAACAATGAT
>DWFV01001630.1:0-10896 GCA_018246775.1 Parelbella machaon machaon | reverse complement strand
CAGATCTTACTTCTTCAATTAAATATAACAAACATACACAGTAACATGAACTTCAACTCCTATGATTTTTCAATAACAAACAAACAAAGTAATTAAAATATTCCCAAAGCATTTCAAGAACTCTCCACTTCTACATATATTGCAAAACGAAGCTTCCGCAGTAATGTATGAAATGAACGCTATAAAATCCCTATTCAGTATGCACACTCGATACTGTATCTGGAAATTTTTATTCAGGTGACTCGCTTTCTCTACCGAATTGGCCTTTAAAGCAACAGGTTTCTTTCACGGACTAATATGAAAGCAATGCTTGTACGAGAATATTATTTTATTAAGGCGTTCTCGGGCGTTTCAAATAATAATTATGTGTCAGTTCGCTATAAAAATGCCATTGTGATTTTGTTAGGGATTCTTCGTAATTACATTTTGTAAATTTTAACTATAATAACTGTATCTGGACTCTGGCGATGGGTCTACCTTGAATTTCAATATCCTTACGATTATCAATGCCTTATAAACTTCAGCACTTTGGTATTAGAAGATCTGTGTTTAACCAATTTAGATTTGGATTCCATTTGATTTTTTTGTTACAGCGCGGACGGCAATTACGAAGTGACGATCATGACGAAAGCGATTCTCCATCACGACGGCAAAGTGGTTTGGAAACCGCCAGCCATTTACAAGTCGTTCTGCGAGATAGACGTCGAGTACTTTCCGTTCGATGAGCAAACCTGCTTCATGAAATTCGGATCCTGGAGCTATGATGGCTACACGGTAATCTGCTTTATATTCCTACCAACATTTACTAGAACATTTTTGAAGATATTTCACTATAGCTCTAGCAGATACTGGGTTAATTAGAGAGACGATGAGGTCTAGTTCAAATCATTGAGTCATTAGTAATGAGATGTCCAATTAACGATCTTTACAATAATCTTCATGTCAGTAACCCTAGTTATTTATAAAAACATGATTTGTATTCAGACTGTCATAAAGATGTTCAGACAATCTATTTTCAAGCATCTAATATTCTACTTCAGAAAATTTACACTTTCATATTTATGTAAGTGTAACATAAAAAAAACACTTACCCAACTTTCTTGTTACTTGGTATAATAAAATGTTTGGCAATATATTTCACATATATCTTGCATGGCTTTTTAAAGAATATTAATATCTGTATTTTAAAAGAATATAAATAATTCTTACACTGTGAAATGCAGATGTGCGACGCCGTCGAAACAAAACAAAAGAAACGCAAATATTTGTTTACGCGCACTGCAATATTCATGGCGTCCTGAACTTTTACGAATGGTTGCTCCAGAAAAAATCTTAGACGAAGGCGAATATAGCAGACGAAGAAAAATGTAAAATTATTCGATAAAACCGTTCAACCATTCGTAATTGAATACTCACATTTGTTATGCATTCGCCCTAAAATATTTCCAACAGAAATGTAATCGAGTTCCTTTGTATGAAAGCCTTTCTAATACAATGTCAGGAGTAATATTTATCGGCTTCCAATAAATAATCCGGTAGATGAAATATGTTCAGGTATGAAAAAGCGTTGTGATAAAAAGTTAGGAATGTAGTTTACAGAAATAGGTCTATGTTGAAGCAAGCATCCATCGAAGTAAGAAAACCAATAAATCTGTGCTTCTTCGAGTTTTTCAAATAAATAAGGCTAAGCTTACCTCTGCGCCCTATAGCGCCTATCTCAAGATTCACGAGGGATTGTTCCAATCTTATACATTGTTCGAACGTTAGATTGTTGGTTGAGATAGAAAAGGGAAATATTGTGAGGATTAAAAAATAATTATTACTACCGCAACAACGACACAGTGAATTCACTATTTATTAGGAACCCAATGATAGTGCATGTTGCTTGGAATGTTTAAATTCATATTCGTATTGCAAAAATATTGTTATCCATAATATAATAATATCTGTCTACAGGTGGACTTGAGACATTTGAAGCAAACGCCAGACTCGGAGCTTATAGCAATGGGAATTGACTTGTCAGAATACTACATCTCGGTTGAGTGGGACATAATGCGCGTTCCAGCGACACGAAACGAAAAGTTCTACTCGTGCTGTGAAGAACCCTATCCTGATATAATTTTCAACCTTACCCTCAGAAGAAAAACCCTATTCTATACGGTCAACCTAATTATCCCTTGCGTCGGCATCTCTTTCCTGTCTGTTCTTGTCTTCTACTTACCTTCAGACTCTGGAGAAAAGATCTCACTCTGTATCTCTATTCTTCTATCTTTGACAGTGTTCTTTTTACTCTTAGCAGAAATTATTCCTCCGACGTCACTAACCGTTCCTTTGTTAGGAAAATATTTGTTATTTACAATGATGCTAGTCACACTATCAGTAGTTGTCACTATCGTAGTCCTAAATGTAAATTTTAGATCGCCCGTAACTCATCATATGGCCCCATGGGTACGCAAAATATTTATAGACGTATTACCTAAAATATTATGCATACAGAGACCGGAAAAGGAACCTGATGATGATGATAATGATAAACCGACTGAGGTGAGAAATTTATTAGCAACATTCTAGAGCGTTAATCACAAATTTAGTAAATGTGCAACAAATACTAACCTTGCCTTTATTTTGTATTCCAGACCAAAATTTATATTCATTACATTTTATTCCATTACAAAAAATAAAATATGGAAACAAAGCTATTCTGGTAAATTTATACATGATCTATAAGAACGCCTTTCTTGAATTTCTTTGAAACGAAGTATTAACCAAAAAAATCAATTGAATTCGAACGAAATGGTATTCCATTCTTCTTGAGATTGCTCTCAGTAATAACAATTTTAATTGTCCTCAACCGTGAGACTGTTCTGGGAAACACTCCTTTCAACGCTATTCTAAATTCATTGTACTCCGCATGTATCGCGAAAATATCGTTTCCAGCCCAATTTCATTCTATTTCGATTTCCTTTATTACTCAACGCCGGCGGGCTTAACGAGCGTGCGCGGCCCCCGTTATTTATGTTCCCCTGGTGGCTGCGGACGGATCGCGATATACGAGCCAGCAGCCGGGGCCCGAAACCGAGACCTTCACTTCAGCCTAATTGTACTCCGACTTAAGCCATGTCGATACACCAATCCCGCGGAACGCCAACTGACATTTTAATCTCTGGGTATTTCAGGCTCCGCCAGGGGTTCTCATTATTGAGTACAATCCACCTTTGTTTTCGTTGTAAACGTTTTTCCTCTTTCGTCTTATAATACAAATGATGTTGTATTCTTTAACCGAGATATTGTTCTGAGTTTTTTTAATGATGTTTACGCATATTATTAACATTCTAAATATTTTAGGTATTAACGGATGTTTTTGGCGGAGAAGATTTGGATGGCAAATTCAAAGAATGGGGTTGCGAGGAGTACGAACTGCCGGGGATGCCTCCGTCGCCACCACCACCGCCAGGAGGCGATGATGAGCTATTCTCCCCACCCCCTGGGTCGCCTTGCCGGTTAGATCTTGATGATGGCAGTCCGTCTCTTGAAAAGCCTTACGTGAGAGAAATGGAAAAAACAATTGAAGGTTCAAGGTTCATAGCGCAACATGTCAAAAATAAAGACAAATTTGAAAGCGTAAGTATATTTATAATTTAAGGTAAATCTTACTCGCCCTATGTCTATTAATATTAATATGTGTTATAGGTGGAAGACGATTGGAAGTACGTTGCAATGGTTCTGGATAGAATCTTTCTGTTCCTGTTTACAATAGCTTGCGTCGTTGGTACTGCTATGATTATATTCAGAGCGCCAACTTTCTACGATAACTCCAAGCCAATCGATATTCTGTACTCGAAAATCGCTAAAAAGAAGTTGGAGCTGCTCAAAATGGGATCTGAAGGTGACCCGGGTCTCTGAAATTCGTCTTACGTCTTCGGCCACTCGCCGCCGAAGACGTTCTGGGAGCTGATCGTCATGTGGTGGCACGGATGATCCATGTAAAGCTCCCAGGTGGGAAGTACTAGGCGAGGACGTGTTTTACGTGTTTTGTGCTCAGTGTGGTGCCAAGCGCCCGGTGCGCTGCGGGACGTACGCACGCCGCAAGCGTGTCCATAGCCGTCTTTTTATATTATAAACTCGAACGCGAGACTGTGTCCGTCGATAGTCGAAACGAGAACGGAACAACCTCAACACCTGGCCGTTTTGTGTTGTCGCCGGATCCGCCAAACTATTTTTATATTAGAAATGCTGTAAACTTATTATGCCTTATAAGCGATGATTATTTTACGTTTATGGGGTTTTTCGTTTCTGTTATTATTAATTACGAGCGCACAAACATTGTATAGTAATATTTAGGAGGTGTTCATTTCTGGCGATAGGTTGTTACGTGGTTACGAAATGTTAACAATATTGTAATAATTTGTATTATTTAATTAAATAGCGATTACTTCGGATAAAAAGAGCTCAATTTCGTCATTTTTAGGTATTATAAAAAGATACTATGCAATCATATTTGTAATAGTGTCGATTATTAAATTAATAGTTTTGCGAACGTCCTCGACGAATGTCGGACACGTAGATTATATATGTTAAATATTGGTGATTAATTAAACTTAAATCATTAAAAATATACATTTAGAATTTTATAACCGACGTGCTCGCGTTAAAATGATAAGGACAATATCGGTAATTGACGAATGCTAATTTCCCAGTAGATCTAATAAAACAATAAGGGACTGTAGATAATTTAGGTTAAAGTACTAGGTGACATAAATCGAATAAAAATTATCGTGTTGCCAATATTATAGCGTTAATGTTCACGTCGTGTCGAGACGGTGATATTGTCTAACTATAGATTATTATTCATAAAACAATTGACTGCCAATTGTAAATTTTTATAAAATTCGATATTCTTAGATAGTCTGATAACTCGTTTAATTAAATTTGGAAACGGAGTGCCAAATATTGCCAACAGAGTCGAAAATAGTTCCGGACTGCAAGCCAATTATCGTAACCGACTTTAATTTCTAACTGCTGTTGTCTACTTATTTCGGATTAAGCTTGAATATTCATTCTGAGACGTTTATTATCAATGGATGCTTTCTCCCAAAGCAATGACTGAACATGTCGAACCTTCGAGCCTATAGCGATCGAGGAGACGGGAAGTGTTTACCGTAAACTAATATTAACCATATATTCACTAATAATCCTAGAGTACAGGGTAAATTTAGTACACAAAGGTTTTTCTCCTGATTTGTATTCTCACGATTTTCACCGATTGTAAAGTAAAGTATTTTACACACTTATCGGCACTTTACAAGTACACGTCTTAGATAGTAACATTGTGACTTTAGTCTGTAATGAAATTTAGATATCTCAAATTTCGTTTGTATCTAGATTAGATTTGATATTAGTGGTTTAATTTCGTTCATCGTAACTAAGCATGGCTCATTCTTGGAATTTATTTAGTGATTCGTAATTATCATTGTTTGTAACAATTGCGCGTGAAGCGTGTTAGGTATCAACCTCGACCCATTTTGTAGGGTAAAGTAGAGTTCGTCGTAATAATAATTAAAAAAAAAATTTCGAGCCGCGTATTTGATATGTCAAAGTAACTCATGATAATGGTTATTAGATAATGAATACCTAGTTAATTCAGAGGTTAAATCATATTTTAATGGAAATCCACAGAGCAGAGAGGAAAACAGGGATGGTTATAGTGAAATAATTCAAACTATTTCGTGTGATTCGTCTTAACATTAATGCATAAGTGTTATTGGATATGAATAGTAGTTCACGTCGAAAACGTGTACGCTGAGCTAGTTTAGATTAGAGAGTACACAAACTCAGTAGTTCGTGGCAAGGTCGCTACTTATGTAAGCGATGGAGAAGCTCGCTAATGGATGGAAAAATTTGATTATTAACTCTATCACTCATTGGACGTCATGTGCATTGCTATATAAACGGTTCACAGCGTACTGAGTACAAGTAGGTAAATACGGGGAATAGCGCGTGAACGTGTGCCACGCGAGCCGTGACGAATGGGCGCCAACGGGTGATAAATAGCCGGCCTCGTATTGGTCCGTGATCACGTGACGCGCTCGACGTATTTACGCTACTTGAGCGATGTCGACTCTCGGTGTATCGCCTCCGGGCCATAATTAGCCATATAAATCTTCGATGGAATTTTTGGATGGAATTGTTCACATTACTGATACTAAAATAAAGTTTTTATTAAGGTACACTGTCACGTCGGATAATTGAAAGTAGGAATGTGCTATTGCACACACCGAAATACACACCAATTTAGTATTAATACGACTATCAATAATAATAACGATTAGTTAAGTCCACTGGCTTACTACACTGTTCCGTGGTCATCCGACGTTTTATTATAGATAATTGCTAGATAATACACGGTCTGTTATTATTTTTATATGACTGCAAATAAAATTAATAATAATGATATTAGTTAGATTTTCTAAAACACCATAGGATAATTGTTTAGTGAATGTTATGATTGTTCGAATAAATAATGAATGGCGGATTACCAATATGATGATTAACTGTAAATATTAATGCATCTACGTGAGTTTTGAAGTTAGTGGAGTCATGAATTGAACGTAATTCAAAATGTATAAAAGATGTTGCAATAACTGTTGAATGTTACGTGTTAAGATAGTGTTGTTCCAGGGGAATGTGGTGAATATTCCTTTTTCGACTTGTTAGATTG
Source organism: Parelbella machaon machaon (assembly GCA_018246775.1). NCBI lineage: Eukaryota > Metazoa > Arthropoda > Insecta > Lepidoptera > Hesperiidae > Parelbella > Parelbella machaon. The sequence goes on along the minus strand of DWFV01001630.1, from coordinate 4,178 downwards.
CGGCCGTATCTGAAAAAAGTCTGTGCTCACTCTCCCTAACAAGAACAGAGACACTTCTGTATATTTATTTACTCCTTATTGTTAACTTTAAACGGTGTAAATTAATACCCGATGGCATTCTCTTCTCGTCAACCAAGGGTGATGATGAGAATATGTGACAGGTACAACAAACAAATTCTTACTGTTATTAGTAATCATTTCGTCAGTAAATTTCTAACAGCGCGTAAGTAATTTTCGGTGGTTTCAACTTTTCTATGCCCTCCGACGAAGAACGATCACACGCATTCATTCGATCAATCAGAAAGCAGGTGGCTAACAAATAGTACTTTTTGTGATAACTGACACGATAATACACATTTTACTCTGTTGTAAGTAGATTTTTTTGACTAACGTTCTGTTAAGCCTTCTGACCATTTGTCATTACGTTTGTCGACAACTCAATCGACATTAGTCTCAAATTAATTAACAGGTACATTAGTCGTTTTAAATTAATACTCAACTATGTAAGGTAACATTGCAAAAGTCGTTAAACATTTGTCACGAAGGGACGAGTCTCTGAGTGTGCTTTGTCCACAAAACCAACACCACTGGATCTATCTTTGCCATCGAACTGTAGTGCTTATATTGTTTTATTCCAATCAGAACTGTGTGGTGGGAAAGTAGGCACAATTAAATGCATTCTGACTTAGTTTTCAAAGGCAGCCAAAATTATTAACCGATTAAAATTTACAAAGTCATGAGAAAACATTAAAATTATCCCCCCCTTAGACAATCCTATCCATTCCTAACTTAACGGTCGCAATGGAACAAGTTCGAGAAGAATGTATGTATTAAACTTAGTAGGTTACGAATTCGTGTTAGGCGTTGAAACTGAATGAGCTAAGCAAATACAACGATTAATAATCTTGTGTAGTGCGTGGATGAAAGTTTCATTAATATTCATATATTTAAACCGATTTGTTCACATCATTCTGCTGTTGAATCGCTTCTGCACTCGTTTTACTGTCACAAGAGCTAACTATGTTCTACATGGGTGACTTCATCATTTTTCTACCTAAGATGCTTCATTACGCTACTCTAAAACAGAGCAAGTATCTCATTACTCTCCCCGTTTAACCAAAAATATAGCAACTGATAATTGAACAGTTTTTTTTCAAATTTCTCTATGAATATAATTCTTGTATTAATAATGAACTAACATAGATTTTACTTCTCAGTACTATCGCTGATATACTATGAGAGATTGAGTCTATTGATTTTGAATAAGCCGAGGACAGGGCGCCATGGCGCTCGTTGGGGGAAGCCTATGTCCAGCAGTGGACTGAGATAGGCTGGTGATGATGATTCTGAGCATGTTTAAATCAAATAACACGAATTAGCTCTTTTCAATACCACTCTACGCTATTAAGTCTCACTTCGTGCTAAAGCACAGCTGTGACAGTAAGGCAAGTGCCTCAAGGTAGCTCATTAACTTAGTGTACCTACTTTAAAGTTTTCTTTCTGTGATCAGTAACTTCGGTTGTACATTGTTATCACTGTCTCAAAGACACCTTTGTAGGTTTATGATTCTTTGTTCCCTGTTAAATTTGTTCTATGTCTAATACGAGTTTGAGTTCGATGTATCGTTAGTTTGTCATTGTTAAAAGATACGTACTCGTATGTACATGTTTACGTATGATTCGGGTGATAAACGGGTAAGCGAAGTAGTGTTGTCATAATCGGTGGTAGATAGGTAAAACAATTAATTAACAATAATTCGAACAGCTAGATAATTATATTATAATATATTAAATAAGTTATTTGTATTGGTTATTTAAGGTATATTAACGTAAGAGGTATAATTAGCTTCTCAATGTTTTTAGAGTTAGTCGACGAATGGGTCAGCTCGAAACTTAGATGCTAGATAAATTTGTTGCGAAAGGATATCGTTTTTGGAACTAATATACGTTATAGTTATCATTTGTATATGACTATAGCTTCCTTTGTTTTTTGTCATCTTTTTACTTTGGTTTCTAAATATTTTCTTTCATGATTTCTGTGCCTTATAATTGTTTGCACAAGTCATATTTTTAATTTTTCAATTTTTTTACGATTAAATTGTGAAGGTTTCGAAAATTTTGAAGTTACAAATTATATATAGATTATTCGTTTAATATTTAGTTAGGTGTTTTGATAATTAGATTTAATTCGTTTCTTACGACGATTTTGTTTTATATTATTTTCTTGAAAACAACAGTTTTGTCTACATCAGGTGATGGGGCTGCAAACTCATAGTCAGCTATCACATGGCTGTCAGTAACTTTAAGAAATCAACTTAACCGAAATGTTGACTTGTACATATAGCTGATCAACATAGAAATTTAAATAATAATTATATTGACAATTTATTTTTCTACGTTCCTTTCACAGTACCTTTAGTGCTAATTAGTGACGTAGATATACTTGTAGGTATGTGTTTAACGTTCGCTTTGTCCGACGAGGTACCTATATCATTCAGCAATATCGATTCGACGTACATAGTTCGTTCGATTTTATTTATATCATTAGTTTTGTAACATCGATTTTTTATGATGTATCGAATTGTAAATTTAAGCTTTTCTTTTTTAAGAAAGAAATGATCAGATAATCCGTAACGCTTTATAGTTAGGTTCGTCGAAACTAGAATTTCGTCTAGCAATTTCTTCTATCACACTCTTATCTTTTATTTTATTGCACTATCGTTTATTATCATCCTCTTATTTGTAGATATTATCGTATTAGTCTATTTTCTATTACATAATAACTCTTTATACTTATAAATATATTATAATACGTAGGTTAGGTGTATTTGCATGTTTAATCAAACGTCTTCCAAAAGTGACGTAAGATATTGTTTTCCCGTTATGTTCACAGTTGTTTTATTTATTTATATATTAAATAGCGTTGTTATAAACATCATTTAATAATCATGCGTTTATTTCTTATTCACTTTGATTTATTCGATTTGTTCCTCACCTAATAGCTTATTCATTTTTCACGATATTTATATACTTAGTTTATTTTTTGTAATTTCGTATTTATTGACATTTATATAAGTGTTAATGGATATTGTAATATTACGTAGTGTGAACCACGTGAAATTTGCGTTGAGCTTCCAACACGATAGATGTAAATATAGCTATTACTTTCAGGGAATTGTTAGATTTATTTTGTTTCCATAGTTATAGATTTTCGTAGAGAATTTAGCGTGTCTATTTATTAACGTCAGAATAATTTATTCAGTTGTGTCCGATGTTCTGTAATGTAAGTGGCGCGTGAATGATAAAATGGTCGGTCGATTTTGTGCTCGGTTTTATTAAATTTATTGTTCATCAAATGCACACTCCAACTATTTTTTACGTTTTTTATTTGTGTGCATAAAATATTTTATTACACTGCACGTATCGCAGTGAACGCGGCGCGACTGCAAGAGTTATTCAATTTCAAATTTATAAGATACCTATAAACTATGTAGCTGAATATTAAATCTACTTTTCAATTATGGCAATACTTCCGGTTTATAAGTAATGATTGGCAGATACATGAAACTATACAACGTTGGACTTTAAGCCAACAGACATTTGGGTAGCAACGCAAATGTAATTAAAGTCTAGAATTTCAAACTAGTTTCCACACAGAACGCATGTCTACCTCATAATTTCTTGCACAACCTCCACTGGTTTATCTTTTTATCTAAAACTATACAGCATGTAACAATTAATCTTTCATTAACAGTTTGATATGAACGCAGCGCAATCAACCACGATTTTATCATTGACACATATTTAATGACTCGAATCTTAAAGTAACACGTTTATGACAAATGTAAACATATATTTTTTGTCTGAAACACTTTTATTTGTGAATAGTCAAGGTGTTACATGAACAGCTCTATGATTTTAAACCGTTTTAGAATGTTATGTTTGTGATTCAGTTCGAAAATTTTATGCCTTTTTCACATATATTGAGATTAACGACTTTTAGTCGAGCGAACAGTCTTCGAGGCGCAAAGATTTTCTTTGGTCAGACACATTAATGTATAATAATAAAATAATAATAATCGACCCATTTGTCATTCCACTATTGGAATATGGGTCTCCACTCATATTGAGAGGGTTAAGGCCATAGTCTGCCACGCTGGCCAAGTGCGGGTTGGCAGA
>DWFV01001629.1:0-10896 GCA_018246775.1 Parelbella machaon machaon | reverse complement strand
ACTCGACGCTCTTCCGCCCTGTTTAAAATTTCTAGTAGTGATTCGGAGTTTGGAATTGTGCCCGGTGTATGGCAACAGGTTCACCACCTATTCCATGGGACTTAATCGTAACTGGTGAAACGTGGGAGTGTTCTACACTCCACTACCTGCCCCTTCGGGGATTACAGGCGTGAAGTTACGTTTACGTTTATGTTGTTACGTGTTTTAAATCGTTTAAAAATGTATAGGATTAATTTTGCATTGTATGCAAGCAGAAGCGATCATGGAACAGGTTTTTTGAGAAGGTCATCAAGTTTTGACACTATTTCACTTGTATCGAGTGTTTTACAAAATCTTCTTTTTACAAATAAACGTATTACAAATTACTTTTTTGTACTAAACAATCTGATTACTTGAATATTTGTTTCCACTGAAATCGCTTTGTGAAAACGAAACAGAACTATACAAATCAATTTTTTATATGTCGCTCTCTTTTATTATTCAAAACGTTCTAAATTCGAACTTTGTTATTTTAACTGCGTCTGCGCATACCAACCGAATCCTTACATTCTTGTAATAGTAGGTAGTTTCATATTATTCTAGTTTAGGTTTAGCCTAGGTTTATGAAACATTTTCTGGATTATTAAATCTTGTAGAGAATGTTTGTTGATTCAAGTCAAATTCAAAGCTCTGACGTGACCATATAATTCAAAACAAGCGCCTGTATTTTTACTAGACCTAATACAATGTTTTCAACTCTCGGAATGGAAGCTTCAATTAAACTTGTAATACATATCGTCTACTGGAACATTGAAAACAAACTTTTGGTCGTTTAATTACAGCGTCAATCGAAATTGATCCTTATTGTTCGACCATTTTGTATGGCAAAGTTCGTGAGATCTATACTTAGTTGTTCTCTGTGTATAAGGTGAGGTAGGCTTTGTCTGCAACTCGGGTTCTTATTAACGTGCATAAATATCAGTTTCCTCCACCACCCTCCCAATTTAGTGAGCGGGTAGGCGACAACGCTCCAAACAAATCAACTTGTCCAATATAATGTACTCTTGAAGTGTTTAAAATAGGGTTTTCATTTACCTACTCACATCTAAACTAAATAACTGCCAGTATTATACTTCCTCGTATGCTCTAAATTGTTTAGTTACGTATATATTTTTTTATAATGTTTAGTTAAAGACTCTTTATTTTTTAATTCAATTAGTGCCTACTCTATCAAAAATAATAACTAAATATAAAATGACAACATTAGAAGTAATCATATTTTATGCATTGCGTTAATTAATTAAAAAAAAAAAATTTCATTAATAAAACAAACGTGTTATCGATCCTATAAAGTAAAAATTGAAAATCTGTCTCAGATCAAAGTATATCTACATACTACTGCTGTGCTATTCTTAAATACTAATTTAAACGATAAAATCTCATAATAAAAACGCGTTCCTAATAAGCACTTGAAATTCTAAATATATTTGAATATTTTTAATTACATTAAAAGTAATTTTAATTTCTATTTATAGAAGTTTGCTAACGATACACAACTTTTATGAATATTTTTTACTCAATACAATACTCTAGAGAAGACAAAGCGTATAAGATAATATATCGAATATAATATTGTTAAAAGTTCTGGTGAACCATAAATATTTGATTATGACACGCTTGCTTTCACAATAATAAAAAAAACACTAGCTATATCATTCATGGCACCTAGCAAATGCTAATTTAATTGAATTCGGGTAAAAAATTTGCAAGAGATACTTTATGTTTTAATCATCGAGGTCGAGAACGAAACAAAGTTTGAATAGTTTTTCACTACGTTTTATTATCTGTATTCGGTAATTTCCAGCGAACAAACACTCGGTTCTGTTCATTGGAGTGGCCAAGCGCGCTAAATTTGAATTCATGTTACGAACGAGCAACATAAACCAATTACTGAGCGGGGCCAATGGCGGGTGGCGGTACGCGGACAATCGATAATTCTCAATATGCCCGCTAGAGGGCCACGCCGTCGTCGCTGGTGCGCACCCACACCACTCCTCCACGTTGCGCATCCAGACTGTAAACTTTGTAAAGGCGTCCCAATTGCAATTTGAGTTTAAAATTCCAATTTCGTCCACTTGCATAAAAATAAAATCATAAAATAATTTCAACCATTGTGATTTTACGTATTTTCATTTAATTGACATAATGAGACAGACATAATACACTATATTTTGATTTAATCCTTCAAAACAGTTTAGAAATGTAATGCTTAAAGTATTGATAACATCAGTAGCTTTAAATTATACAACTTTAAATGACAATAATATCAAGAATGCATTTCAGAACAGTCAAAACATGGAAACGTCACTCCCTGACAAAGTCACGCCGGGCATGCGCATGTAGCAGCTGCTGCTTAGCTTGCTGTTTCGTATCGCGCTTCCTGCCCGCTTTCAATGTTTTCCGTTTTATTTTGTTATTTATGTGAAACAAACCAATTTTTTAACTAACATCTATATATTGCGTTAATGTGAAATAATTTGTGCGTCATTTTAGTGTGCTCCTAGCTACCTGACAGCAGTTGAAACAAGGTAAACGCCTCATATTTTTGTTTGTTACGAACATAACCTCTATTACACCTAGTATACACTGCTCTGGTTAGAACGTTTAGTGTTTTTATGGTAAAGTAGAGTTAGGTTGAACATATTTATTACATTTAATGATATTGTGGTGATAATACCTTTGTTTGCGTTTCGTATGTTTAGAAATTCGGGCTTGTTTCACACCGTAGTTCACTTGAGTTTTCTTGCAAATATTTTCTTATTGCCCCTTTCTTATAATAAGAATTGGAACCTTATTGTGTTAGTACTAAATCCTATTGATAGTTATTGAGAAGCGATGCAATAAGAACACAAAAACGTGGTATTATGTTGACACTGAGTGAATCACCATGACACTGCTTGCTTGGCTCGTATAAAAACGTTGTTGCCCGGAATGTCCATAGGGGGCGTTAGTTACCGCAACATTGTTTATTTGACAATAAACAAAGCCAAAACAACAAAGTAGACCAATTTATGACATAATAACTAATAGGAAAATGTAGAGTTGTTTCTACTAAGAGCCCTGAGCTCAGGAGTGTATTGTGTCTTTTAACAGACATAAGCACGTTGTAAATTTTGAAATTGTTGTAAATTGTCAGTATTGTATGCGTCGATAACATTTATGGTTTGGGTTTATTTATTTACTACATATATAATAAAATAATTCAGTTATGACTAAACAATATTATTTTAAAATATTTTTATTTATGATATGAGATAATGTTGGACCTACATAATCGGAAAATATTTTTGAAATCACAAACAAAATTTTATTATGATTAAATATTAAAAAATAATACGATTAAAAATTGTGTACTATTCCTAAAATTAAATACAAGTAATTATATTTGAAAAGTAAGACACTTATTTCTCTATCATATCAAAGTATATCCGATTTATTATGAAATAGATACCTTATTCGTAGAATTCTCATCAACAAACATGGACCTTTGTTCAATGTATTCAGGGTTGCAGGACAATTATTTCATATAATTATATTATTATGTAATTAGCATTCGTATTCTAAAATATATTCTATATAAAAAATGTTTAATGAAGTATTTGAAAATTCCTTTCTTCTACATTTCGGGCCTTTGGACACAGATCGACTTACGTATTAAATTTACACGTATCATCTTCTGTCTTGGATCATTTTAGTCGACGTGAAAAAAATATTAATATAACTTTATCGTTACTACTAACTGTCCGCATGTATAATCTAACAGAAGTCATGTACATAATTTATACTATATCAATAGCACGTACGGAGTTTATCTTCATAATATTGTCTTCAAAATGATATAATCTTTTGTTAGTAGTTATGGATTAATATGCCATGCTTATACATAGTAATGCTTTTAGGTTTCAGTAAATTTATTCCTTATTAGGCTTACTTATAATAGACAGGTATATAGTGCCGCGGATTTTTACTAGATCAGATTTTAATCAATATTTCTCCAGTACGTTGTCTGTACGTGTTACTAACCATTACTCCAGCGCACGAAAATGAAGTATTTCGGTAGCGCTTTTTCTTCCGACTTACTTTACAATCAATATTTAAAGTCAGCTTACAGTTTAAACATCCTTCTAGGTAGCCTATAAGGTTCGTCATTAATGTGGGTATAATATGCAAGAAGAATAATTCAAGTCGGTTCCGTTATTTTAGAGATTAGCGCCTTCAAACAAAAAAACAAACAAAAAATATCTTAAAATAGAAAGAAAATGAGCGATATACATATTTATAAAATCGATTGTCGTTAAAAATGGTTCAGGTTTCCCGAAGACTAGTTAACGAAGCAAGCGTCTTCCAAATATCTAGCACCAGACATGCGCCAGAATTTTGTTTTGAAGCGAAAGCAAATCCGTCGTAATTTGACCCACTACCTAACCATACACAATAGCTTAACCCCGAAAATAAAAAAATCTCGGTATAAATTGACGATCTGCAAAATAGCATTATATTCAAATGTCATTGGTCTGTATATCTGCACTTTTTTGTTTTTTGCTTTTTTTTATAACTGTTCACTTGTGTTTGTGTGTGTGTGTGTGTTCACTTACATGTGTGGTTATGTGTGCCAAAAGACAGGACTCTAGTATGACGCTACGAATGCAAGTTATTCAGCCATTTTAAAATTTTAACCGGCCAAAATTAAGGATAAAAATACACCCTCAACCCTTCTCGTCGTGTTCACCAGCTGAACGACACAACAGTTGGTGATGATGATGTGACGGATCTTAATTGGGTTAATACTTCGTGTAAGGTATGATATCATGAATGAAGCGAGCCGTTCCCGGCCGGATGCTTCCTCGCAAACTCCATGACTCACGAGTTTGTTGTTATAAGCAACTTTAACTTTGTTCCGGCTGAAGCCGACCAACTTCGAGAGATTTGTAAATTTACAAAGATATTATAGGTTACGTTGTATTTATATAAACGAGATGAGGAAAGTAAATAAGTTTTTGTGCCAATGAAATTGTATTCATCGAACGCGATAGAGTGCTACTGAAATACAAATATTTTCACATTTCTTTGATAAATTACATTGTCTTTCTGCAATTTAGAGTGGTAACTAGAGGTCTGATTCTCACTGCCCCAATAATTTTTGGTAGAAATAAAATCAATTGTAATATTTCTGTGTTATGGCGTCGTTCGATCGTATATCTCTTTGTATTATACAGATATGAATGCGCGTGAGAGGATATGAGACAAAGTATTTAATTGCTAACATTTTGCTATTCAGCGTTTGTGAATTTGACAATAATGAAATAATTTTAAGTGACTTCAGCTACCTTTGACTTATGAGTTATGTCACAAAAACTCCTTAAGTGATGGTTTAGATTGTTCTAGAACGTACTATGTAGCCTTTGATTATTATTCAAAAACGCATTATATTGGGTTAGAGCTGTGGAGTAAACACTACGCCCCATTGCAATTGCATTGATAAACCCATTTTTAGTAAGTAAGACACATTGCTAATCATATTCTAACATATTTTGTCATCTATCAGTATTTGTAGGTATTTATCGGACTAGTTCCGGCACCACGCTGCCGCTACTTAACAATTAAGAATATTATTCGATTTCAGTTTCAATTTAACATTTAGAATAACAAGTGAATCACTTTTAGCATTTTTATAATGTTATCACAATTTATAACATCCTCTATTGAGGTGCAGCGGGTATCTGAAGGTTTCGAAAATGTTATTTTTAGTAAACTAAAAGTTATTATCGCCGCACTGATGGATAATCTATATCCGAATAAAGATTCTCATTATTAACTATTGCAGATTGTAGACGCGCCTTATCGTCTAGCAACGTAACTGATACGCTGATAATAACGGTATTTCCTGTGAGTGTATGCATGATTTAATACCATGTGCAGTTTAAAATACACAATATATTTTGCATGATATGTTTTAACACGATATATTTTATAGCACTGTTGTACGAAAGCCACTAAAAATGTTAATGAACGTACTGAACTGTACTGTTTCGTGGCACTTTTGGCGTTAGCAATAAACATTTGCAATCGTCGACTTTTGTCTGAAATGTCTTTTCGCCCATATCCCGTGTAATGCCGCAATATTGCTATCGTCGGCGGCGGCCGGTCGCATGCATTTGCATAAATTAACGTGACATCCACATGCATGCATAGCGCTATAGCGGGCTGCACGCGTCTGTGCATATGTGGGGGTACGTATTTATTTATTTATGCATGTATTTTAATTTGTATTAATTGTTATTGAACCACCCCGAAAGTGCCTATCGGCTCTGGTATTTGTTCATTGTGCCTCGGCTCTACGTGAAAGTAATCGCAATACTTTGTCTAATTTCATTTACCTAATAACGTATACATGTAATCAATTGAAGCATAACGAAAAACAACTTTTATCGGGGTGTTTAACGTTCTGAATACTGCCCTTTTGCTATCGGCGTTGACAACGCACCCTTCGGATATATTATTACGATTCCAAACATACACAGACAGCATACAAAATACGATTATTATCGGAGTATTACAATAACTCCGAATAGATAATCGATCAATATTTGAAATAGATAAGTCATGTCTATCGACATTATGTTTGAGTGAAAACGGATTGAAAATTTAATACGGACTTGGACGAAAACGCCCTGCTGGCTGCCGCGCCGTGTCCACTGTCGAATATTGTGTCGGGCGGCGGGAGACCGGGCGCATGCATTTACATATATTAATGTGGCGTCCACATGCATACACAGAACATTCGCCCCCAATGTGTGTGCGCTGCGCATTAACTGTAATTGAGCCATTCGAACACTGTCGCTGGACTCCGCCTTTACTCTCCATTCTGCTGCGTGCTAAAATCTAAAGTCAAAATTCATTACTTCGTCAAACTTAATATTCGTAGATCGGTGTTTACTTACACATGTATTGTTACCTTTATTCCCCACAGGGGCAGGCAGAGATTAAGTATTTTCCGTCCTCGGTCTTGCTAAATTTTTTACGCCTTATCTATGAAATCGTTGAGTTATATTTTCTAGCTTATCACAAGATATTATTACTGAAGTAGACTATTTAGCCATTTTATAGCTTAGGGATTGTTATTTAATTATATTTTTTTAATGTAGCGAAATAATATCAAATGGCATATAAAATTTGTAAATAATCATACCTGCCTAATTACATAAATAATCTGTAAAACCGAACGCAATGTAGCATACATTGCGTTCGGTTAAGGGAAACTAAAGAAAGCGAACGTAGAGATGCATATAAAAAGATCATTTACTTTAGATTGCTTTAACTGGTAATTTTGATGTTATCCTCCATATCTCAAGCTTTGCTTTGCTAACTTCATACATTTGCAAATTTAAACACAGTCACTTTGATTTTGTGCATGTAGAGGAAATTAAGACGGTGAGTTTCGACCTTTTAATCATGAAAAGGCACCTAAGATGCAATCGGCTCTCAACAAGTCCGGGGGTGAGTTTAACAAGGAGACCTCGTTCATGAAGTATTACCAGATTTTCATTTGAAACAAAGCATTTGTTGTTTTCGGGACGAGAGCAACATTTTGGGTATATTCATCTTCACCCCCTTCTGGAGAAACAAACAGGGGCGTCGGAATTTCGTTATTAGCGTTACTGAGAGGGTAGGTGCTGCCGCTCCCGTCGCGCACCTGACTGATTGATAGCACTTCTTTGCACCTCGGGTCGAGCTTGTAATCGAGCCATTAATAAACTTTACTGCCTCCAAGTTTATCCTGCGGACTCGTTATTTGCTTAATGGGCTGGCAAACGGCTCGGCCCTAGACACCTGTGCTAATGTAATAATTATCACCCCCACTGATATATACACATGTCCGCAAAGTTTCCATCTTAGTACCACATATTTTATTATTTCGGCAAAGTATATTTTTCCAATTTCCATTATTAAAATACTTAACCCCCATAATGCGAAGGGTGTGTCGTTGTACGAATGTACTTGCCGAGTTTGCCATTCATCCCTTACATTTTTAATGTCTTGATCCCTGACATTGTCGGGGTTCGAAATAATTCATGACAGAGGTTGCAGATTGCGCATAATTTCCTGCTTATTAGAATAACAGGTGTTATCCGATGTATCACAAACACATCCTAATTATAATATCCAGGGACAGAGAGACCTAGCAAAGGGTACGTACATAATATTCTTTGAAAACAACCTCTTGTTATATATTGTTTGCTGAATTTTCACGTGCAATTTTGTTCGTTTAACTTAATCTTCAATTTGCATAAAACAATTTCGCGCAATAAATAAAGTGAGGAATTATTTTATTTGGTTTCCAAATTATCTGACAGTGGGTCGAGCTAATGTCACTCGACGCTTGACAAAGCGACTGTTGGCACGGAGAGGCTTCGCGCAGCTATGTCAACAGAGGGCTAAAAAGGTTGGCAAAAAAGTAATAAAAGTATTATTTATATTTCAGTTTATATTGTAAAGAGGATAATAACAACACCGGTGGATGTAAACTTATTATAATTATCCCTTTTCCTGGTATGTATAACATATGCAGCCTTGTGACTTTTCTTATGAAAAAAAATGTATATTATTTAATAGTGTAGCAAAAGGCTTAATAAATTATTGTAAAAATAACAAAAGCACTTAAACAGGACAAGGGTTTGTATGCGCTTGCGCATCATTAATTTGATATTGTATACAGACATACATATGATTTATTTTCTCAGTGTATTGGGTTTACGTACGAACAGAATATTTTCTATAAGATTAGTTAATTATTGTTGACGCTAAAATAAAGTTTAGTTCAGAAACGTTAAGAGACTATTTAAAAGTTTAAATGTTCTATAGAAGGATAAATGTTTCATAAATGAGACGGTTCTCAGTATGAGTACAGAGCAGCGACGGCACAGCTCGGCCGCTTCCTTCCGCCCGCTTTGATTGAAAGTTGACATCGAGCGGCGCGGGGTGGCGCCAGGTACGGCCCTCGCGCCGCTACTTTTGACCCTGCGATCTATCGCGTTGGCGATCGGCCTTGCAGGAACTTGCCGTTTTAATCGCGTGTATGTACCCACCCCGCCGTTTGCGAACGCGCACATAACAACTTCCCCAGTTTCGTGTTTCTCCACAAATTACCGTCACGTTTCTGCTCCACTGCCATAATTAAACGAAACGTTAAATTTCTCGTAACAATTTTTTTTGTCCATCGCACAACTACCCTCGTAATTTTATTGAATTTTACATTATAAGATTCAATTAAATTATTTTTTTATCTCTATCAATACTCATATACGTACATATGTGTATGTAAATGTGCAGTAATTCGTTATATTTGTGGAAATTAAAAAAAAGCTCTCCAATATTCGTCTCATAATACAATCTTGGCATACAAGAAATGAGGTGAACATTGACATCAAATTATATGAGTGCGAACGAGGTTGGCATGGTCGCAGTTGAGTGCCACTCGAATTAGGTCAACGACAGAACCGACAAAAGGTGTGGTGTCAGATAAGCGACATATCCCGTCGACCAGCTGCCGTCCGGGCCTCCTGAAACAAAAGGCCAGTGAAATATGTCTCATTTATTTACGTAAGCCACATATTTTTTAGGATACAGCCAGTGTATAGACAATAATCATTACGCGCCGTTTGCCCGCCGTTCTGTAATGTGTTTGCATTCTCGACAATTTGATACCGCGTGTGTTTGTATTGTATTTGTTTTGCTTCCTCGATTAGGGTCGCCTTCGAGTCCCATATTTATTAGAGCGTAGGACTCGCGACACGACTTTCATTTTATACGGATAAAACATACTTCTATGTACAGCGTAACGCAACATGTGTGTACGTAATAATATATTTGCTTTCGCTTTTATTGGATTAGTCGGAACGATGACGCGTCGGGAGCGTTTCGTTTTTGCGGTCCTACGGTTTGCTCGGAAGTTCTATTTAGATAGTGGGCATTGTAAAATGTATTTTGGATTCAGTGCTTAATCAAAGTAAATTCTCTCTGTTTATCCCCAAACTGGCATAAAGAAATAATAATGATACTTGCAGTTTTCCATCCTCGACTATTAATATAAAACTCATTGTAATGTAATGGCGTTGAAATGGTTCCAACTAATTTTTCATCGACCTAATCAAATCACTGATACAGGGGACCAAAGTTGCAAATAGTATATGCCGAAATGCAAAATCAAGGTATCTGTGAGCTCGCTATTCATACCAATAATAGTGAAAACAAGCTTTGAGACCCAAAAAACGGGTACATCTGCCGTGGATGTTCCACAGAGCGAGCGGAAGGACGTGCCACTCAGCGCTCCGACGGCCGCCTGCCTCCTGCTGGACGCTCTCCGACACCTACACTATTTCGCCTCACGAATATACCTCCATTTGTAATATTTACCATTGTGTGTCGCACACGCGGCTGGCTGTACAGGATGAAATGGAATTGCACAAAAATAAACCGTATTCCACATTTTATAGCTCTTTGACAGTACGTTTTTGCCACCCACATTTTTGGATTGGAAGAGGTGACGTCTTCATCCGTATCGAACGGTATTTTGTATATATTTGTCATATTTAAAAATGAAATTTCATAGAACATTCTAAAATTTGTACAAGCTTCCAAGCCAGTCCCGTAATAAATAAAACTCAGCTAAAATAATTAGGTTAATATACTGGTAGGGAAAATTTTTCAGTGCAATTTATGTTTTTAATATTAAAAATGTTTTTAGAAGTCTGGTCCGTGTTTTCTTTTTTCCTGAAGTACCTAAATGTGTATACATATGTATAGAGTGAGTAAAGGTATCCCCCTAGCATTAGAATAAATTTTAAATGAATCGAACTG
>DWFV01001628.1:0-10898 GCA_018246775.1 Parelbella machaon machaon | reverse complement strand
CACAATTCCAGACTCCGAGTCACTACTAGAAATTCTAAATTAGAAAAATCTAATAGCACTCGACCCGGGATTTGAACTCAGGACCTCCCGATCGGCAGTCGCGCTTGCGACCACTCGACCAACGAGGCAGTCATAGTTCTTTGTTTCATACCTAAGTATGACTTATCCTATTTATCATCTACTTTAAATTTAGCTGTTCATTACTTGTTGTTACCCAGTATATTAAAACCATGATTTATGTTCATTTTATTTTTTGCACAGTCGCACAGTTTTTGCACAGGATCATAGAGTTCTCGTATACGAGTTCTTTATGAGTTTGGGATGACCTATATTCACCTTCGAAATTGTTCATTCCTATTTATATTACACTACAATGGTCACATTTGTAAAAGTGTATATTTTACATTTTGGAAGTTTCATGACGTAAGCCGTCGCCATACGTTTCTGTTTTATAAAAATCACGGCTTCACAGATAAATTACTATTATAAAAGCCACGGAGGGCCATCCGCTCTTGACAAACGATCGAGTGTAATTTCACACGACACGAGACAAGACCGTAATAACGCCACGATCTAACCAGCCTTCATGAACATCAATCTACTGTTATTAATTATTTTTAGGAATTTCTGCTTTTTATATTAATCCCTTATGTTGTTATGAGTTACGATTTTCGGACAAGTTAAAATATATTTCACGTTTTCGTTTGGTCCATTCAAATTGAGAAGATGGTTTTAGATACTTTGGAAACTTCTTTAAGTCGATCGTTTATCTCTTAAATAGGCTTATTCAAGAGATAAAGGATCGAATGGGAATTATCCATTAGGTTACACTGCAAATATATTTAATTTGCTTTTATGTCAATAAAAATCTAAACTACATCAGATACTACTATGACTAACGCAAACGTAGTCTTGATACTATCAAATACTAAGGACAATACAAAAACTTGATGATGATGTGGTTTTCGAACGCTTTGATTTAAAATATTAGAAATCACTGAAAGTCCGGCAGTGGGTAATATTGTAATGATGTATCAATTTAGTTCCACGCACCTATACAAAGATTGCGCGATTTAGTTTGCCATCAAAACACAGCGCAGGAATGAGATGGTCACTGGCTCGGCGGCCGATAAATCTGCCGCACTTAGTCGGCAACCGGTAAATAACTATGGGATTTCCGCGTGCGAGCGGTCCGCGATGCGCCCGCGCATAAATCTGTGCCTGCATTGTGATATTGTGTTGCCATTACGCCGCTCGTGGAACCCAGTACATAAATCCACGCATGTAGTGGAGACTAGCGTTAAGCCGCCGTGTCGTCTGTTCCCGAGCTCTGGTGCAGCACTGAGACATCTAAATTAATGAGGATGAGTTTTATGAAAAATAATTTCTATTATATTTTGTGTCGCTACCAAAATCCATAAGACATTAAATTAAGAAATTGTCTGTATCGAAGCGTCGAATCTCATTAATTCTTGATATTTATGGAATTCAAATCATATCAAATTAGATTGGAAAGTACATATTTAAGAACCGATTCGTGATGTTCAATTTTAAATTTCTTGACTTAATAAGGTAATCGAAGAAACGTATGTGTTCGTAATCGTTACGCATGCCTCTATTAATATGTCGTTTATTATAGCTGTAACTCTTCGTATGAAGATAAGTGTAGTTATTCACTAAGAAGTATTTTCCGTGCTGTGTATCTTCGTCTTGTCTGTTACTCTATCCGTTGGCTTGTCGCATCTCACAGCGGATCGTCTTGCGTATGCCGTCGCTTGATCTGTTATTTATTTAAGTGACTTACGTTCGGGAATTTAGTACTTAACTACGAATGTTGTTTTACTAGCAAGATATGTGGGCTTTGCGGAATTTTACATTCGTTAACAAGCTTCTACGCAGCTTAAGTTACAAGCTTTCCTTTTGCGTCTAATTTGAAAGGACTGTTGAAACGAAATGTATGACTTAATTGTTATATATTTATTGATTCAAACGGATGATCACCTTTTTGTACTGACAGTGCTGGAATGTTCCTCCTTGTGGAAAATTGAATTAGATCTACTCTCCTTAGAATTTATAATCTATTTTTTTAATGTCACATATTTCAGTAGAAAGGTTTGTTCCCATTTTGATATATATGTATGTACTTGTAAGTATAAGTTTACATAACTAAATGGACGCTAATCTGATAACTATTAGATTTTACAATATGTTATTTTGTTGTCTTTCGTTATTGTCACTGATAAGACTTTGTTCCCAGCTATTAAAATATTGGTGTAAAGTAAATAAGCATGCAATATTATCAGAAGGAACAAAAGGAAGACGATCTAAATATGTCTAAATCCTTATTGCTGTCGAGCATTCCGATAAAATTTGAATTTGCTCTTATTTCCACTCACGAGACCTGGCACAAGACCTTCGACAATAATAGTTATTTCTACACTAACGACACTCGCCGATAGCGGTCTTATTAGGATGTGCAAAAGGTCGTCGTGATGACAATAAGATTGCCAACTTTATTATCTGTATCTGAAGTTAAAGTAAACCCTTAAATTGGTGTCGGGTACGAACGAAATTTTCTAAAACGTGAGAAGAACCTGTGGGTTGCTTTGGAATATAATAAATCTGAAAATAGGGGTTAAACAAGTAAGTATCTAAAAGCAAATACCACAAGATGACTGTAACGAGACACTTTGGGGCGTTCGCGTGGAAATTTCCTCGGATAAGATTGAACCCCGCGCCTATTTCGAGTTAGGGGCCGCGGCGCAAGATGATCGATAATAATGGTAATTTCGCGTCCGACACGTGTTGCGTCCGCTCGAGATCGCGATTGCACGCCCGCCCTTATTAGGACGTAGTGAAGGCGACCACGGTGACAGTATGGGTTTACTTGCTGTTTGTTGCTCATCCGTTAGATAGCGATATGTAAGTCTTGTCTATATTTTGTAAATGCTCGATATCAGTTTTTAACCTTAATCAACCTCACTTCCCAGTTACTTCAGCATAAATAGAACTGGTCCTATTTAATTTGTGTTGTTAAGTAAAAATATAGTGAGACGGAAATTGTTAACGAACGATATAAAGCAATTAAGCATAAGCATTAAAGCACCGTAGCGTAAAACGCCCTCCAGCTAGGTTGGGTGACGGTATGCACAAAGTGGCTGGCAGTGGTTGGATGCGTAGTGTAGAAGATCGAGCTCAGTGGCGTGCTATCGCAGAGGCCTATGTACAGCAGTGGACGATGACAGGCTGGTAGTGTGTGTGTGTGATGGTGTTTAGTTGCATTATAAAGAAGACTCCTTTCAAATCTGTAATATAACTTTTGCGACTGGGAGTTATTTACAAAAACTTATGGATTTAAACGGATAAGCGGACGATTCTGTCACTGTGATTCTTTTAAAACGTTTTAAAAGAGCAAACGTAATGATCGCGATCACCGGCGATCCATACACGTGTCGGACTCGAAATTACCATTATTATCGATCATCTCACACCGCAGCTCGTAGCTCAGAATAGACCCGGGGTCTCGTCTTATCCGAGACAAGTTCGACCCGAGGACACATTGTGTCGCTTCATGACGATATTTGGATGATCACAATCTGATCATTGTTGATATGTTAATTTTGTTGTACATTAAATTGTGACTTCTGCACTCGCAGAACGGATATCGTACCCAATCATAACGAGATATAAAATTTTAAATACAACTTTTAGTTGATAGAATATGAATCACACGTTACAGTAACAAAAATTGTGATTGTTGGAACGGCTTATGTATTAAAGTGATTACGCCAGTCGCGATGAGAATTTATACGACCGCTTGTTGCTCGACCTACCTCAACAATCTGGCGGCGTGAACCCACAAATTTCCGTTTAATCTCTCCAGCGGAGCGCGAGTCTCGTTTCTTCTCAGCCACAGCCCCCCTACTTATGGCACGCGTTTAGCGCTTGAAACATTGAAATGTAATTGCACAGCTCGAGAAACGTTCAGACGTTCATTTCTTTATGTTCGTACGTCGGTCTTTATCACAGTGAAATAGTATTCGGTTCATACGCTGATAATTTAATGCTGACGATGCTGATGATTGTTTAAAATAGATATTATTGTTTGAAACTGTCAGAGACAAAACTATAGGCATAAATGCCACTTTTCGTTACAAAATTATTGCCGTAAACTTGTAATATATAAGTCCATAGAAGGTAAATGAACTGTATGTTTCCATAACCATGGGATTAATTTAACGCATGTCCAACATCTATATTACCATCAGTTGGTACGTCTTTAAGTAACATACCTACTGGTATGATTTTGTAATGTGGCCATTGTACCTCGTCATCGGCGCTCGAGGCAATTATTGCATATTAAGTGGATTGAGCTCGCATTACGTACGCGATTTATATTTTTATTAAATCAGCCGCGCCGGCGGTGTGGCGGCGGCTATATCGATATTCGTGATTAATGGAATGTAATGTGGCACTACTCGCCTCGTTCAGGACAAATTATTGAGACCGCTCTGTTACATTGTCAGCGATGCTAATTTTATTTAGTGACCGTGAAATTGGACGCTATTTATTGTTTTTGTTGTTCGCGCAACAACATCCTCGGCGTCAATGCGTTTTGTGTTCGCTATAAAGTTTATTTTATCATACTTCGTGTGTCTGTTGTTCTCGTGCGCGGTGTTTCCGGAAAGTCATCGGCGGGTATAATCGCGTCGAAATGGTCGGATGATCATCTCGCGCCGTAACGACGTTTCGCTTTTATCCCTATCTGCGCTCGTCCACTATCCTTCGTGTATTTACTGTAACGAAGTATTCCAACACATATTGTATCGCTTGTCTCTTTGTTATCTGCTCCATTTGAATATGAAAAGTATCGTCGTCGTGTGCAATTGATGTCATCGTATTTTTTTCCTTATTGTGTATTTATAGAAAGTTACTGGCATAGTATAACAAATGAATATACAACAGATTGTTATTCGAATATCGTTCAGTTTAAAAAACTAGTTTTATTTTAGGATTAAATGCAAGATTTTTAGTACTTGTATTATTCAAAGGAAGAACGGGGATCGATCGATTAAACGACACAATCGTTCAATAGTTCGATTTTTAAATCGTGGTCTATACAAAACGGTCGATACATAAGGAGCTGAAACGTCGCGTTCACAAACGCAAGTGCTTAAAATAGAAATGTGGAAACATTAGCTCCCTGCAGTAAAGGCGTACATTTACTTACTTTACAGCTAGTTTTACGTGCTTGTCCTCGCCGCGAAAGTTCTTGTTTTAACTTTTTACTAAGTTATTACTCTTTATTGGCTCGTATCGAACTGGTGTTGGTCGGGATTGGAAGGTTACTCTCTGGAAATTATGGAACTTATTTTATTGACTGTGGTACATACATACATATCTTCAAATCCTTTACGGGGTAAGCCGAGGTCATGTATATCGATTATTGTACTACAGAATTTACCAATACAACACCATGTCGCGAGAGAATCTCTCATAATCATAGTAGTGAAGCTAGGTGAGGTGTGGTGGAGTCTTAGGCTATTTTACTTTTAAATGTTTCGCGAGTATTTACACATATCTATGGTTAAATATGTAATCGCTTAATTTTGGTATGTTTTTTTCTGAATAGCGCGACTAGTTTAGAATATATCTTCCTTTTTCATGAGCTATCGCCGATTGCGGCGAGATCGCGGCACAGACTGATTAGCGAACTAGTCGAACTATCCCGAAGGAACATATGTGAGATAAGCTGGTACATAAATATATAGGTACCGGCCTACCTCACCTGTGACATTTAGGTTTATTACTGCTAGCGGCAATATATAACAGGTATTGTCTATGGCAATTTGGAATATTAAAAAAATCTCTATTGCATTGTCGATTTTGAATAACTCTTTTTAAGCTTTTTAAAGAACCTTGCATAGAACTCCATTCAATGTATTAACATGTATGCGGTAGAAACGCCGAGTGTGAACCAAATCAATATGGTGTGGTGTTTGGTATTTCTGATATTTGTTTGTAATATTATTTCCGTTTCAACAAAATCTGTCCTAATTCAAAGTAAAAAAATAGTTGTTAATTAGATTTGTAGATTAAAAACGAAAATAATCGAAATTTTATTAGATTTTTAGATTAAATTGGAAGTCTATTTTATGTATAACATACGCGCGATAGAAACGCCGAGTGCGAAACTCGCCAGTAACCGATAGATATTTCTAATATCGGTTTCGTTATTTACATCTGAGGCGGCGGTGAGGTATCGTATGCTAAGCATCGCGACCGCCAATAGGGACCGTTTCACACACGGCAGTCGTGTATGCCCTTTACAAGACTCCCGCAACACGTTCAAGAGTTTGTAACAGGCGCGTGTAGTCTAAAATGCTGCTCTTTCGTATTTCATCCTTACGGTTACTCGGCATTTATAATATTTAATGAGCGTTTTATTTATTTTCGTCTTATATGCGTACACATTTATTTATGTAGTATTAAGAAGAACGTACAGCTCACGAAGATGTGAATTTAATGTTGGAGTTCATTGCAAAGGGTTCCATCCAACAGTCACAGTTGCATTAAAACTTTATAGAACAAAATTGAAATATTTAATATCGTCAATATCAATCTATTAAACTATATAAACCGAAGAGAAAAATAAGCTAAGCTTTTAATTTGAATATCTATGTATGTATCTTAATAACGTTTTTTTTTATTAAGACATTTTTGATAAGACTGCCTCGTTGATCCAGTGGTTGCAAGCGCGACTGCTGATGGCGAAGTCCTGGGTTCCCCTACTTAGATTTCCTAATAATGGCTCGTAGTCTGGATCGCTGCCCGGTGTATAGCAATAAGTTCACTACCTATAGCATTGTTGGAAGGAAAGGTAACTGGTGAAACGTGGGAGTGTACTACACTCCTCTGTAAACTTCTCCGAGGATCACAGGCGCATTGGTACGTTGTCGATACGACAGTCTATAGACAAAAATTAACATATGATATAAGCGTTGGCAACATTTTAAGCGCCCAACGGTTATGCAGTGCGAAACTAAATAAATGTGTTTAGTTTATTTACTGACATCGACGTTTTCTCTATGTTTTATAGCCCTCGCTTCTTCGTGCCCCATGTGTAACGTTTAATTTGTTCTGATCGGTTTTTTTTTTTCAAATATTTTCCTCGAGGTCATTTTCCACAAAAATTTCAAGCACGCACCGTAAATAACAAAAAGAGCAACATCTTTGCAATAAAACGCTACCGCGAGATGTTTTAAGGTGTTATTTATAAAACGAGGAAGAATTTTGTGAATTTTGTCGTGTGTGAATATTGTCTGTGTTTTATATGAATGTCAATACAAATAGTTTTGTATTTGGCAAACTACTCAGACATTCATTCAGTTCATTTCGTTCGAAACAATTTTTATAAGGATTTTACTAATTTATCATTATAACGTTACACCGGGTCGTTTACGGTACATGCAGAGTGTAATGAAAGTAAAATATATAGGTATTCTTATAGATGTGCTTTTTCTACATTCACCACTGTTCATTCATATTCATATATTTTTCATATTCTATTTTTGTTAAGAAACCAAAGATCTGTTGAACAGTTCGTATATAGACTGTACGTATATTTTATAGAAATAAGCACGCTTTGGCAGCAGCTTCATAAACTTCTGGGTTTGGTTATGTAATAACAGACGACGCTCGTAAAATAGTTGTAAAATTAGTCGCACACGTCTGCGGCCGGCGTGGTCGCGTGGTGCAATCGCGGAAAAACGTTAGCGGAGAGACCGCTCCCCGTGAGAACCGGATCACTTTTGCAAAAAGCGTGGGTACACGGTAAAAGTGAAGTTATATTTGCCATTAATTTTAAGTATTAACGGCTGGACGGGATTGGTATCTACTTATTTGCGAAGGGCTACAGTAGCTGGTTACGCTAAGGCGTGGATTGTACGCGTTTATAGAAATACCTTTTTTCAGTAATGGACTGATGTAAGCTGTGATGATGTGTATGTTGATGATGGGTATGATGATGCTGGTGATGCAATAGGGCGGTAGATCCGTTGTAAAAAATGTGTAGTCGTCGTCACCGAAGTATAATAGACAGTTTCTTTAATTCATATTCATAATTATGTTATAACCGTTAAAAATAAGTTCTTTTGATGTAAAAGAAATATATGTAAGACATAATATAAAATTTTATGGTGGTAAAAGGCCACTATATGTATGTAAGTACATTATTAATCTGCTCTATTTAACGTTTGCTTCCAAAGCTGTTTTTTTCGCTCTGTTTTGTTTGCTCTTTAGTTTGTTTTCAGACAGATTAGTTAAATACGTAGTTCATATTAAGATTATTTATACAAACGGTTACAAAAAGAATCGTCTTTTATTTCGCTATTTGCCACTCAATTACACCCATTCGAGCCCCAATATAAATTCATTGTCTTCTTCATTCCGGTTTCCATGAAAACCTAAGCTTATTATACCTACTGTTTTATAATACATAGTTGTATCGTATGCGAAGGTATGAGTGGACAATTCTTTCTATATTTCCAAAAAAAAAAGGATTTACTCAGAATGCAACATTCAACTTTATAAGTAACCTGGAAAGTGGTGGTGGCAACATTTTATATTATCCATTATACCATCGCACTCTCGCTTGAGCAGCTGAGTAATGTCGTTTATTTTGCGGGTTCCGCGCGGCTACCGTTCCCGCTTTTAATTAGCTCGTAAAATCTCCTCGTGCCGGTATCACCCGCTAGTTTCGGTTAGCAGCGTTGCGCCGAATTCCGTATTAACGGTCTTCACTAACTAAGCTATAGTATATATTAGAACAAGGTCTATTGCGATATACTGCAAAATAATGCACCGCACACGTCGCTATAATGTATAACAAGACATATCTCGGTACAGTAAGACTTATCTCGATATAGCAAGACATATCTCGGTATAGCGAGACATATCTCGGTATAGCAATACATATCTCGGTATAGCGAGACATATCTCGTTATAGTAAGACATATTATTGCGTAGTAGCGACCGCAAAGTTATATATAAAAGTATAACTACCGTCTGTGGTAATTTGCAATAATGTATATTATAGCACGGTATATTTATAGCGCCGTCTGAGACGACCTTAACGGCCCCGTTGTTCGGAAATGTTTTGTGTGAATCGCTGTCGATTCCAGTGAATTATAATGCCTATAAATTCTATGTTGTTACATTGTATAGGGTATGTCTGTTTTGGCTCTAACCTATATTATCGCTGTTTGAGCTGTTAGAATTCGGTCAGGAAGTGAGTTAAAGTGAGGTAAGATGAGACTGTGACTTTGTTTATTTATATGACCAAATGGAAATCTAGCGTGAGTTACATATATGTTTTATTAATATACAAAACCTGGTACGAACATTGCCAGCATGTTTAATAGCTTTTAAAATAGAAAAAGTATAAAAGATTATGTTATGACTATAGGCGTAACACGAGAAATGTTACCAAATTTTTTTTTACATACATTGCAATTATACGTACATTGAATGGGTATTAAAACAATCAATTAATATCCATCGACGATTATTTGACGAATTTTTATCTGTGATTTTTTACTTAACTGACGTAAAAGCACGCATGTAATTCCCGAGGGAGTAGGCAGAGCAGTGTAGTACACTCCCACGTTTCACCAGTTACGTTTACGCCCCATGGAATAGGCGGTGACCCTATGCCATACACCGGTATTAAAACGATCTATCAATTATTATCCAGCGATGATTATTTGATTAATTGATGTCTTCATTGATCTGGGAATTTTATGAATTTTTATAGCGTTTAATAATTAATTATCTACGAATATAATGATACTGGTTATTAATAGGTCTGATGCTGGCTGATGGTAGAGTTTGAAGTTTTGGAAATCGGTTGGCGTTTGAAGAGAATTTTGAATGTAGTAGAAACAGGTCAGATCTGTGAGAGTAGAGATATTTGTGCTTTCTGCTTCCCCCATGAGGGATTCGGCGTGATGATGTAATATGAACATCATAAATTGTTGAGAGGTTTGTTTTATTAAGCCAGTTAAAATTGATTTAAATTTGAAGATTTTTTCATGCAAATCCCTTTAAACACTTAAACTATTTTGATCATGTTCGTGGCTGTATGAGACTAAATCCCATTGATTATTTAGTTGAGTGGAAATACAATTTATTAAAAAACTTAAATAAGAACACAGAATTTTTTCGAATGCAATTATTGTCTGTGTTTGTATACTTGTTAGACTGCCGACCTGTAGTTGACCAGCGTGGCAGATTATGGCCTTAGCAATTCTCATTCCGTGAGCAGATATTTATAGATCAGTGGAACGACAAAAAAGAGTTGATAATGATAATGACGATCATGTACTTCTTATATTATATAACATAGGCCTCTCCAATGGCACGCCACTGAGCTCGATCTTCAGCTCTTCGCATCCAACCAATTCCAGCCACTTTGCGAGCTCAGTGCCGTGACGTTGAAGAGGCCTACGTCCAGCAGTGAAAGCGCTGATGGTGATAATGATGATGATAATTTTATAACCGATTGCTAGTTGAATTGTTTGCCTTTATCATTAATATCCTTCCTTGCATGTTTCCTTGAAACGTTACGTTAAGAGTTATAGATTTAGGCATATAAATAAATTCCTATTATTAATTGTGTACAGTTATCTCCCAAATGTCAAAATTTAGTTGGAATTTCCTTGTATTTCAACGAATAAAAGTTTATATTACTATTAAATGTCTCGTGAGTTTTATACATCTTTATATATATTGTTTGAGAGTCGGAACTTCGGATCTCTCTCGCCAGGTGGCGTTCGTGGTTACTAAGTATAGTAACGGACGTGTTATTCAAAACACATTTCTTCCGTGCAGTTGTGTGG
>DWFV01001627.1:0-10901 GCA_018246775.1 Parelbella machaon machaon | reverse complement strand
ATTTTATTAGGATTGATTATATATATATATGTAAATAGATGAATAACAGAACATCAAGTAATTGAGAGTTTAAGATATATTCATTATAATATGTTTTTTGTAATGATATGTTTTTTGCATTACAGAACCTTACTTGGGCAAACCAAATGTCAAGAAAATAGACAAAATTGGAGCTAAAACTAAAAGGACATATCAACAGTATAAGTCTCCATCGCTGCAAGCCCAGAATTCAGATGAAGCAATTGATAGTATTGCCTTTGATAAATGTAAGCTTAGCCTGAAATCTCCAACAACTCCACCTTCTCTAGATATAGGTGATGCAGTTTTTAATAATAACAGTATAGAAAATACAAATACAGCTGCCACTGAAAATATTGAAAATCAAGCAACAGATGTAAATGAAAAAGTTTTCAATAATATCAGTGTAAGTGACACAGACATTAGTAGAAAGAATAGTGTTAACATAGATGTAGCAAAGAGTGTAGGTAATTATACAGAAGATGAACAGGCAGCACATAAAGTGAAACTAGAGGAATTACAAATCAAACAGAGGTTGATGGAAGAACAGAATAAAAAGAGGAAAGAAATGCTCGCTAAAGCCCTTGCTGACAGGTGAGATTCATTTATTACCAAAAAAAAAAAATGTATTTTTATGATTTCATCCCATAAAATCTGTTCATTTGTACACTTTCAATTCATTATTAGATACAGGTTTAAACTTTAGGCTACAGCTTGCATCTCATGGGTACAAATAAATAAACTTTTTTTAGAGCTTGCAGCATATTATAAAAAATCATATTAATATCATCAATATATTTGGATAGATGGATATCTTAATTCATGACAAGAATTGTGGATACTGAAATGATTGAAAGATAGCCATTGGAAAAATCTACAATGTGGTAAAATATTAAAGATAAATATCAATGTTAAATGGTGTGGAGACTTATCTCTTGTTCAAGTGCCTACTATCAGTGTCCTATCAAATTTTATTGAGAGTATCTATTTTATTGACATCTTTTCATGATGCCAGTGAATCTTACAATGGTTAAAAATGGTTAATAAATTCCTTATCCTCATAAGTAAACCAATATGGTATGTGTTCAATAAGATTTTAGTGAGTTTATTTATTTTGTGTATGAGAGGTTTTTTGTCATTATTACATACATTGTTTGTGTGAACAATTACTTGGGCACTGATTACAATAGTGTTGTGGGGATACAGATTTGGATCTTCCATTTTACCTGTATCAATCTACAGAGTAATGTAAATTACAAAGATTTTTTTATTTCTGTTACGTTGTCCAGATATGTAGACATTTACAATTTCAGAATGCTCTTTGTCAAAAGCATTATTTTCATAGTTTGTTTACATAATCAGTATTAATATCTTCTCCTATTTACAACTTCTCTACCTTTTAGTCATATTCACCATGTTAGGCCACTTTTTATATTCATTTATGCACCATAGACCTGTTTTAACTTTTTTAGCTATCACATCTGTCTACATAATATTAATCATAGGTCAATATCATAATAAATAAAACTGAACTTGATGGACTATGTGCTTCTTTTTACATTGTAGAAATATACACAGGAATGTAAAATAAATACACAATAACGCTTGCTCATAAATTTATTTATTTCATTTCAAGGACCAAACAGACAGTAGAAGAAGTTAATAGGCTTGAGAAAATAAAGAAGGAACTACAAGTATTAGATGGGCAGTTTTCACTTGATGTGGCTGTGCTGAGAAAGAAGATTGATCAGGCTTGTCTTAGCTACTCTGAAGCAGAGTAAGTCATTTTTGTGTCAACTAACGAATATTAGGGTTTATTCGAAGTTATTTTACAGATTGTTGATTGGATTATAATCGATTTTAGAAGTTTTTGAGATGTTTTCAGCAAGAATATAGCTTTATTTTATTCATATATAGGGGTTAATTGAAACCTGGTAATATAGTCCTGGTACATACAATACTTTAGAGGCAGTTTTATAGTTTTACATACATATATTCCGCCCACCTGTGCAGCTTTGGTTCATATTCTTTCACTAGTTAGAAGCGATGAACCAAATCAGTTGACAAATAAGTGGGGATGCAAATGTAACTGCAATTTTGACTTATTTATATGTCCTATTGCCATTTTAACAATATTCGATTTTATAATATTATTATTTAATATGGAAAATGGCTATTGTTTTATTCGGTTTGTTTATATAATGTATGTGTTTATAGTAAAAATCCTTTAAAAATGTATATTGAAGTAGTGTCTTCGTTGATGCCTGTGGGAACCTACCTTGTAGTGCTCCTTATCACATGTGGATATAATGTATATTTCTTGTAGTATCTATACAGTTTCCTGTTGAATTGTTTACATTTTGCATATACATAATTTGTCACACTGGTTTCTTTAAGTGTGGAATGTGACATTCCAAGGTTTTGCTGTGCTATCCTAAGGGATTCTCGAATATATTACCATAATATTTGTTTATTAATGTGGCCAATAAGAAGATATACAACCTTATGTAGTTAAACATTTATTGCACTGGAATATTATTAAAGTCAAATAATTTTTGTTTACAGAAAATACTATTTAAAGGTTGAGAAAGAATTTCTTCAGGCAAAAATTAATTTGCAAAAAGAGAGGGAAAAAAAGGAACTGCTAACAGAGCATCTATGTGCTTTGATCACACACAATGAAACAAGGAAGGCTCAAAAACTAGAAACATTGATGCTGGAACTGGCCAGCGATAAAAATTACGCTTTTCCTGAACCTGTTACTCCAGTTGATGACACAAGCATGATAATTGATGGAGTTGATGAAAGGACTGGCAAGATGGTTGAGATATCTCCTGCTAGTTGAAGTTTAACTTCTATAAACAACATGTAATGTAGTACTTTTATAAATAATGAAATTATTTAAAAAGTACATAATTTATAGGTGCAGTTATATAAAATTTTTAATACTCCTTATCAAATGATTAAATAAAATCTATAAAGTTACTGAACACACATAAAATTATTAAGATTGACGATATTGACAAATATTTGGTAGATACATTTTAATGTTTTAAAGGAAATAGAATAAGTAAGCTACTGACTTGTCCTTAGTATTTCAATAGATTGATAAGAACATGATTTGAATTTCTACATTATATTCTAAAGTCCAATCTGAGTCAATAATTTTGCTAGTTTTATTGATCAAACTTCATTGACACTGTTGATAAATGTACTGAGGTGTCAGGCAGTTAAACTGTCTTCAGGTGATAGTTTAAAAGCAATTTCATAAGTGCAGTTGTTCTGGACAACGAATTTTTAATCAATGGTGCAATTATTCTAATCGTTCTACTAAAGAGGTGCCTTAACAATGTGCAAATTGTTGTGCTATATTTATCAAGCTGTTAATGTACTATCTATTATTTTTGTCTACAATTAATATCTTACATTTTGATAAGATTATATTAATGTACCGTTAATTAGTCGTGTTTAACACGACAATACAATTAAATATTATATTTTTAAAAGTTATTTACTAAAAACAACTTTGTGTATGTCTTAATGTTAAGTAGAAATATAAAAAAAATACAATATGAACTTTAATTTGTAAGTGGCACTTGCCTCTAAATGACTGTTATAGATATATTTTAATACATTTCAAAATTAAAACGATGCAATTTAAAATTTCTGCTGTATTTTATTTGTAAAGAAATAATTTTAACTGTTACAATTCACTTTTACTAACAACACAGAGCATATTATACAAATATTTACAATAAAGTAAATACAGCTTGCTTTAGTTTCTCTTTGCCGAAAAGCATTGCCAAATTGGAAGTATTTTGAAATACTCTTTGAATGCTAATTATCATTTGATATATTTTATCACAAACTGTCTTTTTGTCGGTACATTATTGAAAGTAATACCATTTTAGTATTTACGATTTAATTTAAAACTATGTACGACATCTACTTTCTAAGCACTTTACACAGGACCCTTCACAGTAATCAATATTTTAGTAGCAGTGACATTAAAGATAATACTGATTTCCTTTCAATATGTTTAATAGAAGAATGCTCACCGACGCTTGGTAAAGAACATTCTTCTGCCTGTATGCTATCCCCAGTTCCAATAGGAGAAATTTTTGTCGTGGTCCTTCAAGATGGTTTTGATGTTGGTATCAGCTTTGTGTATCTCTTTCCTTTTGTCTCGCTCTAATTTTATGAGCTCCAGCCCACGTTTCGCTGCGCAGTGGTATCGCTGACTGAGGGATGCTTCGGAACCTTTGATTCGTGGAATGTGTCCAGTATAGCCCGCTATTGGCGGGAACTCCGGCGATATAGTGTTCTCTGTAAGAAGCGAGGAAATAAGTGTCCTTGGAATTATATCTTGTATAACCCCTCAAATTAAAAGTACGTGCGTTAGTATAGTCGTCTTGAAAAAAAGCGTTGTAATTTCTTAACGTAAAATTGTTCAATACACAATTAGCAAATTAGTTAAAAATTTAATTAACAAATTAAAGCCTGCTATGGAAAATAATGAAATTATACCATACACAATACATACATATGTTTTTCCATAATTTTACATTTCGAATTATGTACATTTACATTTTATTTTGGTAAGCAGTATCATTCATGCATAATTTTTTAAACTCACAGTTGGTCGGGTGATATAAAAGTACTCAAGTATTTTGAAGCAGCTGAAAATTAAAAAGTCGTTAGAGGCAATTACCTTTGTACTTATTTATTTCTCTAAATCTGCTGAGATCTCTTCGGATCTCGTCCCTGGAGTGGATGGTTTCCATTTTCGGCGCACTTCTGGAACGTACGTAGCTTCTGTTCAAGTCACTTTTGCGTCTTAACTGCCGTTGGTTTTCCGCGAAATCTGCCATGCAGTCATCTGCCGCTCGGCCATATGACTTGCCATATCTGTTATGGACATTTTTCAGTTAATTTTAAATGTTTCAGTTGATTTTGTAACATTCATACACAACGAATATATTTTTAAATATTACACATGTCCCCTCATTACGAGAATAATTAAAGTCAGACTAGCCGGGGACGAGGGGGAGGATTGGGAGAGGCCATGTCCAGCAGTGGAATGAGATAGGTGTTCATGATGAAAGTTATTTTAGCATTTAGACCAAAGGCAGGTTGACAGTCCACACAAGCCTCAGACGAAACTACATATAACTGAATAGTGTAGGAATTTTCATAATGTTTTTTTTCAACTTGTAAGGGAAGTTTATTCTTGAAAATACTAAAAATGTTGTATTTTGTAATTAATTATATGGTGCACACCATTATACATAATATGTTGTGTACTACGATTCATTGTAATTAATTATATGGTGCACACCATTATACACAATATTTTGTGTACTACGATTCGAACCTCAGATCTCCGGAGTGGGCAACTCAAATGTAAACCAGTAGGTAATAGGTTATAAACTAAAACTGATGAATTGTCATGAGATAAAAGGATATCGAAACATATTAAAAGATGGGTAATGTGTTCATACCCTTAGATTACGCAAGTTGATGGAATCCAAGTGTATCGAAAAGTAACTCCCTGTTTTTTATGTATTAGGCATCTATTTCGATTCAAATAAGAGCTTATGAAGGACATGGTTGTCTCATAACAAAGCGTGTAAAGCTATTGTGAGCTGAAGGTCGCAGTTACTATGCATTCTTTTCAAGGTGAAATCATTTCCCATTTACAAATTGAATTAGGTATAGTAACAAAGACCTTGATGTATTTGTATTGAACACGATGAAAAAAGTAAATAAAAATAATTTAATTAGGGAAAAGAGCTGAAAATCGAGCTAAGTGGCAAGCTATAGGAGAGACTTGCGTCCAGCAGTGGACCGGAACAGGCTGATGATGATGATGAATTGATAAATATGTACAATTTGTTGGTAAACTTTAGTTTATTGGAAACTTTCTTTATTAGAGGGTGGCTATGTCTAGCCGTAGAACGGAACAGGCTATTGATGATAACAATAAATTTAATATAATTAATGATTTAAACAGAAAAACACTACATTAAAATAATTGATTTTTGAACAAATTTTTCGTCCGCGAAACACCTTCTTTCTTTTTTTTGGGCTAGTCCGATTAGTTTTGGACCGACCCACCCGAGTTCCTTCTTCATGAGCTCGTGCTGATTATAGCGCGATAGCAGCGGTGACTGACCGACTGTTGATATTGATGAAAATACCTGAAGTTCATCCCGGGAACGTATCCAGTGTAACCGGTCATGTAGGCAGTTTGCCGGTGTCGTGTGCCGTCGTACACGTCCCGCATCGGTGTGTCTCGTCGTGGCATGTTGTTGATCTCGTAGTTGTCCCCTGGCCGGTACTCTAGGGGCTTACTGAAATGATTTGTTTTTATAAACAGAATGGCATACGAGCAGGCAGCAGGTAGCAGGAGGTAGCAGTGACAAGAATAAATATAACACCACGTCTGTATTTCTCTGAAGGGGCAGGCGGTATAGTACTCCTTCTTTTCACCAGTTATGTTCCATGGAATTGGATGTGAGCCTCTTGCCAAGTGTATTACAGGAATAAAACATGTTGGTGAATACGAAATGTTCTATTAAGATTTGTTGTAAAGCGAATTAGATATTCCGTAGTTTTGTTACGTTTTTCTATGGATTTACTCATAGCTTTCTATGTAGGCACATTAAAAAGTGACAAAATCTTTTGTCATCAAAAGATGAGTGATGTAAAAACTGCTATTTCCAAAAAACTTTACCTATAACTCTTGGTCATATATGAAACTATAGTCATATTAGATTTCATCAATATCGGTTTAACGGTTCAGCCTTGAAAACGCAAGCAATAGCCAAAAGTTATTTTTGTATTTGTAATATTGGATATAGACATGTATAGACAGACGCATTATGTTTTTTAAGAAGAAAAATGTTCAGCTCAATGTTCACTTTGTCCAAGCAACCTTACTTGAATAAACCTTTGGAGCGTATTTCTCTCAGAATCTGTCTTGTGTTGTCGCCGTAGCATTTGCCAAAACGAAATTTGAGAAGTGGACAATGGCCGGTATATCTGGAACAATAGAATCGTTTATCCTTCAATAGAAGTTTCATAAAATACTTCTGTCCATTCCCAATATTATTGCCCTGATAAAAGTGATATGTAACACTCATACAAAACATAATTCATATTATTTGTATTTTTGGTTGTAACATGTTTTTGTAATAAATATAATTAATAATACCTGACCTTTTTGTATTTATCGTACAGATGTTACTAACCTATCATAAAGTAACATTCAAAATATCAAGGTGAAATATCTCGGCAGGCAGAAAATAAACATTCAATTTTATCGTACAAATTTTATTTCATAATGTCGTGACGCGCGAAAGTGGTGTCGGAGAATTTCGCGCCTATATGGCTAAAGCATTTACACTTATTGGAATAAATTCAATATTAAAATCTATATCGGATCACGGACAATCTTCGTACGCAAAGCAATAACCCGACGGCAGATGTAATACGAAGGGGAAGTCACAGTCGCAGCGCGACCAGCCGCAAATGATGCCCATCGACAACGCGACTGGTTCGTCGCAAGTCCGCTGTGACGGTGTCGGGCGACATTCGCTGTTAACACGATGCATGGTTTCCGGACATTCCTCTACACCTGAAACGTTCAAATATGTCGCGTTGAAATAGGTTTTTCACCGGATGAAAATTATTACCTATAATTAAATAATGACGACCAAACATCGTTAATTTTGGTCGTTACCAACCTTCTCATTTTGGGTTATGTTGTTGTAATCCTTATTAAATTGTTTCATCTTATTGTTAGTTATTTTTGTTTCAATATATATACTTATATGTCTACGAGCATTAGGATCTGCTTGGAGGCTTGGGTTCATAGAAGAATACCACGTTTTACGGAACATTACGTTCGATAGAAGCTTTCTTCAATAGAAGGCTCATCCTTGTTTATTATTTTCATAGCAATTAGCTACGCTAGATAGCTACGCCACTGGGTTACCGAGTCTTAATTAATTAATTTGTTTATTTTATTAATGATGAATCCTAATGGTTTTTGCAAGGGTTGAGATTTTTTTACATCCCTTGGCTTCTTTATCGAAGTCCTCTGCTACGAAAGGATAAATTAAAAAAACGTTACGTTTGTTACCATGCAGACATATCGTTTGATTATCTTGGTCTGTACACATTTGCAGCCCTGAAATGTCCCCAAGAAGCTGTCCACTCAAAGGGCAGATGGCTCATTTGGTACCTTTGTTCAATGTAATCAAAGAGTGCCCCTGAAGGCGGCTTACAGAACATTTTATACAGGTGCAGAAATTAAATTTGCAGGCCGGACCGATACACCTGATATTGGCGGAGCGGAAGCTCATTATTTTGTGAGTGACATAAAAAAAACTCATGGCTTTATTACAATTTTACTTACATGTTCCGTTGTACATTAAGCACCCAGGACTACCAATTTTGGCGTAGTACATCGTATCAATAACCTGTATCGAGCAGAGAACAACCAGAATCCACTGCATCACGTTGGATGATGTACGGCTGAATGTAAGTTACAATTGTTTTCAAATTGTACTGTTGTTTCATAAACAAGATACAGACACATACAGGTATATGATTATAGATCCATATAACCTTTTAACAAAGACCGTGTCACACGAGGTAGACAATGATGTTTCCTGGTATTATTATGTTTACGTTGATGTTTGGACTAATTACACTTTCAAGTGACTTTTTTTTGGTGGGAAGTCTTTCCCTCACAGAGTTTATGGAGTGTTATTTTATATTTCAACAGGGAAGGCATCACGGTGTTTTCTCTCCGCAATAATTCCGCGCCAGGTGTTTAAGGGATCCCAACTAATTGGTGGAATGCAACTAAACTTTCTCCATTTCGTTTAGTGTTGGAGACAAGCATCGACAGCCTGCATATTCTCTTTATTGACGTAGATATTATTGTATTCGTCGGCTCATTCTTGCTAATTTTATAAAAAGTGAGCTAGATTTGTCTCTGACGTTCTGCTTGTCTGTTTTGCATTAGGACATTTGATGAAATGTTCCTATCACTCTCCATAGTTTTTTTCATACTTGAACGTACTTCCTTGAGATTCGACTCGCTCATTCTTTGACCGGCTTCTTAAATGGACTTTGGAATATCATTCGCACAAAGATCCGTGGTGATGATATAGACGTCTATAATATAGACGATCATAACTTAAGTACTTTATACTGAGCACATGCGTTAATTTTGAAAAGGAAGATGAGGATTTGTCTGATATCTATGTTTATTTTTAAAGCGTTGTTACATATTTCGTGGAAAATATCCTGAGCAAATCTGCACACTTTAGAGTTCTTTACAATGTTATCTATAGTGTGTAAAATTCTCCAACCCGCATTTATTTGACTTGCTTGGAGCAAACTATGGTCTCTTCCCTTCTCATTCTACGAGGATCCCGGTGTCCAACAGTGAGAGGATAAAAATTCAGTGATGATGACGACGATGAAATTTATTTATTATGAGAGAGAATTTAATATGGATTTTATTGTAATATAAATTAAATTTATTTAAAACTTTTTATTTTATTTATCACTTAGTATAGGTTTCACAGTTTGTTGTGGTAGGCATTTAGAGAAAAGAAATATTTAATCTCATTTCAACCATTCTCATCTAACCACGTTTATCTGATGATGTAACTATACATTTCCTGTTACAATCTTTAGTGCCTGTTAACACAATGATTCGTTTTTCGATACGACGCGATGCTTTGATATATGAAATT
The DNA here is from genome assembly GCA_018246775.1 of Parelbella machaon machaon. Classification (NCBI taxonomy): domain Eukaryota; kingdom Metazoa; phylum Arthropoda; class Insecta; order Lepidoptera; family Hesperiidae; genus Parelbella; species Parelbella machaon. Next base: position 1,107 of record DWFV01001627.1, on the reverse strand, counting down.
ACGACATCCCACACTATAACTACTGTTCCGAATAATATATTATGACTGATGATAGAAATATCGTCAAGTACCTAGTATCTTACCTAATTTTTATGTTTGCTGTGATACATGATCTGTCTAGTTTGGAAATAAATGAAACGACATACCTTAATTGTTTATATACGCATGAAATATATTACAATTTGTTTTGAAGTGATTGAAAATTGCAACTGATCGAAGTTAAGTGCCTAACGCAGATCGCGGTCTGCATTGACCGCAAGGGTCAAATTTTCAAGAGTGTGCCTTGGAAGATACATTAAGATGTCACGGTATTAACTATCAAGGCTGCAGACGAGGGCTTATATGAAGTGCAAAAAACTACGAAACGTAGAAAAAACGTCAGCTGGAATTTACTTTGAAATTAACACGAACGAATTTTCTGATATTCCTCCAACCAGGTGGTCTACTCATCTGAGGAAGTCAGCGTGAAACCGTCGAATTCTGTAAATCCATAACCGCGTCCAGGGACGCCGATTAAGGGAGGTCTGTCTAGCAGTGGACCTCCCAAGGTTGATGGACAGAACGCGAACGATTAAATATCGATTTTTTTGGTAAAAAAGGGACAATGAATTCGACCGAAATAAAACACCGTCCCAAGACTAATTAAAAGTATTTAAGGGCGCTATTGTATAGCATTATCTTTTAAATAATTCACTAGATAGGTATAAGCGTTTCAATAAACAAGCATAATTTATGATAATGACGCAGCAAAAATTGTTTTAGTTATAGTAACTGATTTCTAATCGTAGTATAAAGCTTGGTTCACATATAGATCATTCCTTAAACACACGATTTATTTGCCAGGAATGTAATCGTCATGTACAAAAAACAATAGAAAAAATATTGCGGTTGAATTTGTTATTGTTAGAATATGTTTCTTACTAAATTTTCAATACATTCTTTTGTAACCTCGACCTAAGATGTAGAGCATGGTACAATCTATTTCAGATTGACTCTAATAAATTATTTCCTTACTTATACACTATGTTGGGTACTTGGTAGAAGATATTGGTGGCAGCGTGGAGTAAGAAAAAAAAAATGAAAGGAATTATTTTTGTATTGTGGTAG
>DWFV01001626.1:0-10902 GCA_018246775.1 Parelbella machaon machaon | reverse complement strand
ATAGGCTCACCACCACCTATTCCATGGGACTTAAACGTAACTGGTGAAACGTGGAAGTGTGCTACACTCCTCTGCCTACCCCTTCGGGGATTACAGGCGTGATTTTACAAGAGAAGGATGCTTTGGCTTCAATGAATCTGCCCCACACAAAAACTAAATCCCTCAAAAGTCCTTAACAATCCCAAACACTGCAGTTATTGTAAGTATTCTGATGTTATATTGTGACAATTTCCGTTTGAATCACAGCTAAATGTTTAAACTCGGAACTCCGGTTTGGAAACTCTACTAAGTCAATAAATGTGCAATATATTTTATGTTATAAAAATTATATTATATGGAATCAATTGCAGCGCGTATAACAAATATCAGTTTAAGTTCTCTCCAAATTTTTTACTTCTCATTAATTGTACCTACCTCTTTGCAATTCATACGCTTTATAAAAGTGTACGATCTTTTTACGGACAATTAAGAGCAAGTTGTCTACAATTAACAAAAAGGTTTACTATGTGTAATAAACTTAGTCGGAGTATAATTAGACCAAGTTTAGATGTTGGATTTTACAACTACGTTATAGTTTTTTGTTTAATTACTGTTGTACCAAATCGGCGAGAGATTTAAACACTGAGACTCACTGTCGTGAAGAGTTTTATTTAAATGTAATACACTTTAGAAGCCGAGGATAGAGCGCGATGGTGCTCATTGGGGGAGGCTTATGCACTGGACTGAGATAGGCTGATGATGATGATGACATTTAGAAGATGTTCAAGTACCTAAAATATGTTTCTGCATGAATCTAATTTTCAGGTGTCACGTGCTTGTATATGTAATCCGATTTAAATAAAATCAGTTTGTTTCACATTATAATTTATTTAGATAAGAATAAATTTATACAAAACTAATTTAATCGTAACTAATAGAAACATCATCTGAGCAACAAGTACAATCTAACGTCCTTCTATCTTAATATCATGTTATATCAAAAATAAATACTACAGTTCCACACATTTTGATATTATTACTGAACTCGTGTGTTATTGACAAAAAGTTAACTTCAATTCAAACAAATTTTAATATTACAGTAGTCTGATTAACTGTAAGTAAATTTTAATAATACGTACACAATACTGTGTTGCCTCGAAATATATAAAATCGTGTAGGTACTTAATGAAATGCAAAACAACTTAGTTATAATTAATTCTAAAACTAATCTAACATTGCCATCTTATATATCAGATATCTAAATAATAAATAACATACACAACTTTTGAACCGTCGATTTCTACTTTTACTTAGTAACTTAAATGAAAAATATAATATAACATCCGATACATTCGTAAATGTTACTAACTAATATTCTGAAATTCAACGAAACATCACTATTAATAAAGTATGGCCTAAAATTTTGATATACTACATTTTTAAAATTTGGAGGTAAACAAAACACTGCACAAACAAACTTTATGAGATCTTTACGAAAACCAAATCCACGTCGCAAATACGTACAATCATACCTCTAACAATTTTACATAGCTTTAAAGTGAATCTTTAACTAATAATACTCATCAAAGTAATTCTAAGCTTAAGCAGCGAAAAATACTTATCTTTAGACCTATTTACAAATCTGTCTAACAATACATTGATAAAATATATTTTCTTTCATCAACGTCTCATAATATCTTCTATACTGAAACCTTTCTTAGGTCCTGAAGATTGGCTTGTCCCAGGTTTTGGATTAGTGTTCGGTTGAATACCTACAATATTCTTTATGCCATTTGCTATCAAACTGGAACTTGGTTCGTCTGGTTCTTTGTAATTTGTCTGCGGAATGTCCTTACAATTAGTAACGCTCGTGGAAGTACTTGGAACAGTGTCTTTTGGAGGGGCGTGTTTTACAATCAAATCTTGAGCAACTGTCTGTTGTGGACCCAACACCGTATGAGGCACGGGTCCATAAGCGATTTGTGGATGAGGTGGTGGCATAGGAAGTCCAAACTTGTGATATGATGGCATACCTAGTAATGGTGGTGGCATTCCAACAACGACATCGCCACCTCCGATAGGAGGTCGAGGCATTGATAAGTTAGTTGGTTCTGGCGATCGGCTTCGATAAACTGAAGCACAGGTTCTTACATTGTCACCAATATCGGGTGGATGAGTTCTTTTTCTAAAAGGACTCAAATATATTCCCGAAGGCCCTGGATCTATAGTTGGACTGCCCATTTGAACAATCTTTGATGGTTCAGGAGGGGTCACTTGGTGCAAGTCTCTTCTAATTTGTAATTGTGGATGTCTTACTTGTGCTTCAGGAATATCGTTGTATCGCATTTCTTTTTCTATAATTTCATCAGACGTGTATCTTCGTTTCTCGTATATTTCTGAGCTTCCAATCCGGTGCTTTTCTGGATGCTGTGGACGCATTGTATAAGGACTTGCTCTGTCTCGAGGTTCATTGTGATGACAGTGAGTACGCTCGACTGGCGACGGAGATACTCGTCTGGGTCGTTCTTCACTTTGTTCTCGACCTATGCTCTCAACCGAAGATGAACGTGCTCTTCTAACTGGGGAATGTTCAGGCGACGACAAGTCTGGGTCTTCATCATCATATCCCGGTTCGATCGGTGAACCCGGTCTTCCGATATCTTCTTCTCCCACATCTAATACGTCTCCCGGTGGTACATCCCCAACAGCATGAGTCAAAGCGTGTCGTCGCAAATCACAATTTCTTCGAAAAACTTTTCCACATGAGCTGCATTCATAAGGTTTGTGGTCGGTATGCGTCAGAAGATGTGTTTTGAGATTCGAACGCTGATTGAAGCTTCGACTACAAACAGGGCATTTGTGTGGAGATTCTTCCATATGAAGAATCTTGTGGACAGCCAATGTCCTTGACTGACAAAATCCCTTCCCGCATTCCGTACATTTGAATGGCTTTTCCTTTGAATGAATGTACCTGTAACAAAGAAAGTGAAATTGAGAACATGCTTTCAACACATCTCGTTCTCTTAATAAAATAATATTATATTACAAATGATCATCGAAAACGTTTTCATGATTCACACCATAAAATATCGAGCTTTAATTAAAAGTCTGGGTAGAGGCGGAGTACATCGAATGTAGTTCCAGAGATCTTTAAATGAACCGAAGATTATTTATAGCGTTGTACAACAGAGCGTAGATACAAAATAACTGATTTTAATTAAATCCTATTGCTTTGTTTCTTAATATCTCATTATATATTAGCCATTTGGAATCAACGATTATCGTATGAAAAAGATTGTATTTTTATCAAGTGTGTGCCGTTAAAAATCAATTTGATATCGTAAGTGGCGTTTATCTACGTACGAACACGCCAGAAAGGTCAGGTATATTGTCAAAGTGGGCATATCTCCACGCAACGTTGTGGCACGACGTCATAATTTACCTCCGGTGACCACTATTCTGTGCAGGCGCACCTTGAACGTGATCCGGGTAATTCGAGACTTTAGTCTCAAGGCGAGACCAGCGACGACACACGCGCAAGTGTGCGTACCACCCTCCAAAGACCTCCGTAGATACTCCCCGCTCCCTATATTTCGTAAAGAAACAATGAGCGGAGGAGTTCAAATTTAGCTGGTTCCGTTCCACAGGTTTCAGTTCGGCCGAATCGAATTACGTTAAAAGCATTTTGTGGCCAATCGCTTCGATTAATATTATTAACAGCGCGCCTCGGTATTGGGTTGCCGGTGCCAATGAGTTTTAAAATTCATAATTTAAATAAAAAAAAGGAGTCATCGCACTAATTCTAATTTTAAGTTCCATAAAAGTCGACATATAAGATGAAGTAACGGCCATATTAAAGTGACTTAGCTTAAGTACATTAAAGGATTTAAAAAGTTTACGATTATAAGGTTTTCACTTCGAGTCTAAAATATATTTTACGACGTTAAATATAGTTTATGATAATTTCCTAATCGTTGGACTATTGACTGCCCCGTTTTTCGAGTGTTCGAAAGCGTCGCTACCGATTGAGAGGTCTTGCGTTCGATTCCCGGGTTGCGTTCTATTGAATTTTTCAATCTTTAAATTTTTAGCAGTGCCTTGAAGTGTGAATCTCTGTCCGATGTAAGGCAACAGAATCACCACCTATTTCTTATTGTGAAGTAAAAGTAACTGATGTCACGTGCGAGTTTACTACACTTCTCTGCCTACCCCTTTGGGAATTAAAGGCGTGATGTGACATTGTAATTGTTCGACGCTTCAAACTAGTAATAATAATATGATATATGGATATTTGTCGGTACATATGTAGGTATGTATGTATATATACATGTTTATGTAAAAACCGAATGGCAACTTGAGTGAAATTGCGGAATGCAATTCATCGAAATATTCAAGAAAATGAAAAGAAAGCTCAGACACTCAAAAGTGGATCAGACGTAATTCATTTTTGAGGTGAAATAGGAAAAAATATATAAAGTTATTTTAGAAAAACAATCTACATACATATGTTTATTATTAATCAACTAGCAAGATAATATAACTCTCCAATTCGCTAAACTGAGAAGCCACTATCGTGCTGTTATTTCGTTTGAATTTAATTAATTACTTACTTATTTAGGATTATTACTTATTATTAATTACTTATTTAGGACATCTTAGTTTTTCAAATCTTTATTATACCTATATCACAAAGGCGCAAAGGACGGAACTCGCTGCGAGCATTCAAACACTACGCGTCTTATTAATGTAAGAAAAAGTCAATTTAAATCATTTACTACTGTACTACAATATGTAAGAATATGAATAGTTGAACCTTCACTTCATAGAAACAAGTGATTATGGAAAATTGTTTAAGACGATATAATAATTAGAATAAATCTTCAAATAACAACCTCACATATTCCCAACGCATATGTAATGATGTTAATAACTCTAGATGCCTCCCCTGTCACGCCAAGAATGCGTCACGTAAATAATTTAACTCTATGAAAGATAAACAAAAAGCGTAATGACCTCTCTAAAGTTGGTTTTGGGTTTCACGGATTGTTTGATACTCTCTGTGCGAGTTCTTGTGGTGTTCTGTCGCGGATTCCTTTTAAACGCCTCGGCGTTTCTAATGGCGTTAAAGATATGGACAATTCGCTCTTTAACTTTTTAAGGCATCACTTTGCCTGAAAGAAGTGTTCTTGTGAATATAAAAGTAAAAGGTGTGATACTTCAGGTGCTTGAGTACAAGAAAACTAAAATTCCAAATTTGAAATATCCATGTTTGTAAGAGTTCCAGGATTTTTTCTTAATCGATAAACGTAACAGTGAATTTCGTATTGCGGTCATTAAAATTGGCTTATGCGGAGAAGCTAAAAAGATTAGTTACGTTTCCAAGACGAAATAGTACAAATAATCTCATTATCAACATCACCATGAAGATCATCATTAACCCTGCTATCGTACCACATTTAACACAGAGTGTCCTCTCACAATTAGAAGGCCATAGCCTCAAAATTTGCAAGTAACTTAAGTTTTTACAAACTCCCATCAGAATCTAAACTTAGATATTACCCGTAGGTATGAACAGCAGATGGAGATGTATCGTTTGCAATTAAAAACGGTTATCGCACTACGGTCACGATTCTAATTCATAGCTTTTATTCGTTTAATTCGTTTTAATAAATTCTTCGTTTTGAAATATGAAGAAATATAAAACTGTATTCGTTGGATTTCTAAGTAATATTTAGATATATCAGTAATAAAAATTTTATTTCTGATGAAGCATTTTTTATTATCACTATCAATCCTTTCATCTGTCAACTGTTGGACTTTCTTAAATGGGAAGAGTTAAAGGCTCTACCAGTCATGTGCGTTTTGAGAGATTTCACATGATTTAAACAATATTTAGGAATACTCGATGTTACAGCATCGAACCCTTGTTTTGTCCGAATAACCCTTGTGTAATCAGTACCTCAATTCAATATCAGAAAACCTCATGAATGAACTAAGAACACAAAGCCTCGCTAACCGTCACGCAAATATTGAGATGGACAGACAGACCGGTTTTATGTAAACTTAAGCGGACAAGAACAGGAGGTTAGGCGCTCGGTTATTCAATTACCAGTACCTCACGGTCATGTATAGAAATTTTAATTATTCCGTTTGGTTTTTTTCGTAAGTGCGCGTGACGCTTTAAAGTTATAGAGGGAAATCTATTGAACTATTTGATACTTATGAAATATAATTCATACCTCCTTGAACATTCAGGATACAAAAACAACCTTAAAAATATTGATAATTCCTACAAATTAAAATTGTCCAAGTCGCGCATATAGGACTTAAAATAAAAGTTTTCTAGACAGATGCACATTTAAAGCGTATTTTTGATGAAAAAAGCAATTAAAAGTGGGCCATCAAAATAAATTTAATTCGATTCAATTAACAATGAATAGATCGTTTTAAATACCGCCTTGAAAACCACTTTCAATAAATTAGAAATATCTAATGAAAGCGATGTCTTCATTCTGAAATGAATTGAAATGTGTATACGCGGATGACGGATTCGTAACCACCGGTCAAACAACTCGAGGCATCAAAGAGACCGCCAACGAATTCAAATTAACAAGGCAATTACCGAGTTACATAGAAAAACGCTCGCCTCACCAGCCGAGACAATAAAATCCACGATTCTCACTAACTAAACATTACGTTCCGGCGTCGAACATACGTACTTAGCGATCTTGAACACACCATCAAATAAAGGAACGAAATGTCCTCTTGAACAATATAAAAGAAGTTCAATTTTAGAACTCCAAAACCAGAAACCCCAAATTTGTGACTCCAAAAAACGGAGATAATCGTAAAGAATATACATAATTAATGATATAAACAAATCTCTCCCTGCCGACGCTCTTATCACACCAATTCGATCAATTTTGACGTTAAATAAAATATAAGTAACGTCTGTCTCTTCTTATTATACTTCGAGATAAGGATCACGACGGACAGTCGCTCAGAATCCCATCAAGACACGGCGCGGAGATTAAAAAAAGTGAGGCTCGAAATTATAGAGAGGACTGTGGTCTCGCGCTAATGGCTTACATTAAAAAATATTTCCCATTACGGTTACCGGCCGGATAATGCGTGCTGGTGGAAGAAACACTTACTATAGCGCCGTCGAGGAAATGGGGAAGTGACTCATGATATTGAAACGGTTTTAGGTTTGGTTTTGGTATCACGGTAACGACTATGTCTCTGGCCATCACAGTCGGTCAGTCAACTGCGGCGCTCAAGAAAAAAAAACTCTCAGTGTTCTCAAGTACGAAATTCATTGAGGAAACGCGTCGGCATTCGCCTGTGCGAGAAACAGGTTCTCAAAAACGTCCTCGTTTCGTTTAACAAACAGTACCTACCTACGGCTGGTGTGACATCGCTGCGAATATGGCGTCAAACGATTCTCGATACGGCCCCGATCGCTTAAAGTTTTCGACGCAAATTGCTTTTGCGATTCTGTACTCATTTAAAATGCGAATTAAAAATGTAACATCAACGTGATAAAAGTTAAAGCGTTTTAAAACTGAAACTCCGTGGTGGTATTTCTGCTATCGATCCGGGTCAGAAACGATTTTTTTTTCAAACCAATCGTGGGTTCGAGATTGCCTATCGAACGGCGATCGGTAACGGTTGTAGAGTTAAGGAATGTCTAGAACTGACGTAGACATTAATATACCTAACATTCTAAGCGTTGTACTCACCCTACAAGCACAAATAAATATGTTATTACTAACTGTATTTAAAGAAAAACTAATAGATATTAATGCTTTATAAAAATTGTTGTGGTTAGCGACTGCGTTGGCGGCTGGTTAAGTTAAAAATAAGAATAAAAAGCTAAATTTAAATTTATTAAATACATAAATTTCACATAAACTTAACTCCCGATTCAAACGATATGTGAAAATTCCATGGAATTTCTAAAATACTAATAACTCTATGATCCCCGACAACTTTTACGGATCGAATCAATTTCTCTCAATAGATTTTTTTCTTATTTCAAGTGTGAATAGAGTCGACCATCTGGCACCAAAATGAAGTATGAAGTCATACTTACGATGGCAGTAGACACTCTATTACAATGGATATAGTAGTTAAAGTGGACTAAACGTTTAAATCTAGAAAATTTTCCGAACAGGAAATACTGTTACATTTTGTTAATTAACTTAATCAACTAATGTTAAGAAGATTAAAGTTACATTAAATCACTTTAATATCAAACTCTTCGATAGACTCAGTTCTGTTAATGAAGAAAATATCATTTGAAATGTAAACGTTAATATGCTGTATATGACGTATTTCATGGAATAGTTACATTTTAATGGTATATGTACATACATATGTTTTATATCTTGGAACTCTTCATGTCTTATTGTACGGAACCAGAACACGTTAAAGGCACTGTTGCTTTTTGGGGAACATATTAAAAAACCAGTTGCATATACTTAAACTTTCAGGTTATGTAAAAAAACGAGCGAAATATCCACAGATTAAAATATGTAGGCACAAGATATCTTTTATTTTTACCCCATGCACTGCTTTACAACCAGTTTATTCTGATACACTTAATTGAGCGAAATTTCTCGAAAGTTTAACCTTAAACTCCCAAGTAACGCAATATCAAGATATTAAAATGTTGGTAATTTTCATTTTAAATTACTTTATATAAAATTTAGAGTATCGAAGCATATGTACATATATCAGATCTTTATATATTACATTTATGTACATGTATATAATATAAAGAGGACTCACAGAACAGCATATTGTGGTTCAAAACATTGTAATCTTAAAACTTACAGGACTCATAGATAAAATGACGTATACATGTAAAACTCAAAGAGGTATAATGTAAAAGAAACCTAATCAACAAGACAGACGTGTAACTAACTAAATATATTTACAATCATTGAAAATGCTTATTACTTTGTTATTCGAAAACGTACTTTTTCTAAACCTACTTTACACCAGCAAAAATTAAACATCTAATATTATTACCGAATAGAAATCGGAGTTTTGTTAACTCTTGTGGGATTTCAAATACTAATTACGGACGTTAAATATAATATATAAGTAAAGAGAGCAGGTCCGGCGGAATGCGGCGGGTCACTGCCCTCTCATCTCCGCGCAGCCTCCTAGTAGGATTGATGCTGCTATCGGCACTGCGTACGCAATTAGTTTTAGATGAAATTCTTATTTATTTATGTTCAGAGTAAACTAATTGGAAATGAATAATGTTCTTATGTTAACTTTCTTTAACGTAATAATAAGTTAAAAAAGATTTGTAACTCTCATCACCCATTACATTTTTCTTTATTTGGGGCTGGTATTAGAATGGGAATAATTTAACTTATAGTGCAATTAAAATTTTACCGACTCTTATCTACTTAATTTAAAGACTCTCAACCTGAAATCTATACGTAACAGCGATAATTTATCCAAAATAAAGCCCAAACTCATCGCGTTCACAATCAGAAATAAACTTTAAGTATTATATAAACTGGCTTAACACATATATAAATCAAAAGTGAAATAATTATGCAATGAATGCCCTCAAATTCGGCGTTGAAATGTATTACATAATAATGACCGAAACAAAAAGGACACAAATGAAAAAGTTAAGCTTTAGGTATGAGTAATGTATTCTATTACATGATTGTAGTATTACATTAGTAAATATTAGTTAATTGCAACTGAATGTAAATAAATGTAATTATAAATACATGTTAATTGTAACAAATATGATAAAACTGAAACATACATTGTCTATCCAGTTTTTAATGAATCATTTAAATATTAACTACATTTTTATATATCACATGAGTAAGAAAAATCATAAACACGATGAACAGAAGCAACACAAGATGCAAAAACTCGGTGGAGATAACATCAACAAATGCTATTAAGCCATTTTTGCGGTAAAATAAAACGAGAATCATAAAACAGACAAAGAAACAACATATGCTAATGAGTTACGCGATTTTAAGGAAATTACTCTTGAGTCATTAATGATAATAAAATAGGCGCTTGAACTCATTCGTTCAAAAGTTGATGTCAGATAAAATCTTATAAAACAACCCCGACTGTTATTTGCAAGTTATACATATTTCGAGTTCACCAATCGACCGATATGTATACATGTGCCTTTTATTATAATTTTTTTATAGATTTCATCAAGAAATTTCTACCAATATATATACGCTAAAATGTAAGCTATAAATATCATAATTACAATGTTATTATCAAAGGTGTTTTATAAAAAAATGTCGTACCTAACTGTATTCAAACCCACACAAACACAGAACGGTAGCGACGGTCAATACATAAATTTATAGTCGGGCTCGGCTAAAAGCCTTGTAGAGTCGTAACTAAATCAGAGACGCTTAAATAGTTTGAATTAACATTATCTTGCGATTTGTATAATCGAGTAGCAGATTTTGTTATTGGAAGCTGTACTAATATTACTATATATTCCAGCTGAGCACATCGAAACACAATCTTAATAGTCACCAAAGGTCTTCCACTGGTAACACTTGGGCTTATCTACGCTGTAGATCTCCCGTTAATGTTCTATGATGTGGAATTTTATTCAAATGTAATAGAAATCCGAGGCTCAACTAAAATAAAAGAACTAACTTCACAATAGTTTATGTTATCTAAAATTGCCTTTGAGCTGGAAGGCATAAGAACTTTGAAAATTGTTGGTGGTAAAAAGAAAATATAAAGGTACATGCAAAACACAACAAGATCTAAATCTAAGAATCAACACTAAATATAATAAATGAAGCTAAGAATTTATCTACCAACCTTAGTATTTTTGAAATCGAATTGTATTTAGTATTTTAGAGTATTGTAGTCAAATTTCTTGACCAGTTTGATTGCTTT
>DWFV01001625.1:0-10903 GCA_018246775.1 Parelbella machaon machaon | reverse complement strand
ATTATATATTAATTCCACATATAAAAATAACTAAAAATATTTTGTGTGCTAAAATACTGAAAAATTATGTACATACTCGCAATACCTTTATTTATACGCGTTTAAAACAGCGGTTCACAGCTAGTGCACGATATATAGATTTATTTGGCACTCGGTGCTCTCTGTGTGCCCCGTAAGGGACATGGTGTGACGATATAATAATACCAACACCAGTACCCGCTATTTTCGATCCATGCTCTGCAAGTTGTTCAATATGAATAAGAGTTACAATAGGCGGTGTTCCCACGCCGAAGCGATCGTTATGCTAATCTTATAATCAGTTTACAACATACACTATGGTACAACATGGTGCCGTAAGAAAATATTAAATAACATTTCATACAATTGGAGTATTACGATGTGTAAGTACTAGAAAAGTATAAAGTACTTGATGCATATAAAGAACGCAGATGAAAGCGAACTGGTATAGTCGAGTTTAAGATTGTAAAGACATTACTTTGTAAGTGACGAAGGAACTTGCGATTTGGATTTTGGAATTTAAAAAAATTAAGTAGTTTTCATAACGTTAAAGGCAGGACTTCAACATATCTTTTGGTTGTATGTTCTAAAATAATAATATTGATATCTCGACCAAATAGGTCAGTTATTGACTGATAGGGTATTGAGAAGTCTCTGAAACCGTCGTACGTGTATGAGGACAGCTATGAATGTAGAAGAAACGTCAGGTTTGAAAGGACAGAGATATTTGGCACTCGCTGCTCTCTGCCTACCCCTCAAGAGATCTGGTGGGATGATTTAATAGTATTGCATAATCCTGTAACATTTTGCAATGTAACATTAACTTGTCGTGAAAGGGCACAGGTTAGATAATGGGTACTGAGAAAGGGCGAGAGGAGTGTACGCTTCATGCGTGCGCTGACTACTGATGAGGTGCTGCTGGGGAATTAAATAATGTACGGAAATTAACATACAAATAGCGTATTCATTGTTGGTATACAATAGTTTGACAGAATGAAGGACAGTACTGATTGTAAACAAGTTAAAACATTGACATTATGTTCTTAGATATGAAATTCTAAGGTAAAATCTCAATAAATATTCACCTAAAACATGGTTGCCTATTTTCTTAAAAGTCGAATTCGTTTTGATATAGTCATGTTGAATGTGTGTTTGAGGTACATTTAATGTGTAAGGCGTGTGAAGTCTACAGATCCGGACTTGGCAAGCATCGCGAGCTATCGGCAAGAGAATTATGTCCAACAGTAGAACGATAAAAGGGGCTGAAAATTATGTTATATTTATTGCTTCTTAAATAGTTAGCTGTGTTTCTAACCATAGTGATACAGGTGTTGAACATATTCGTATTATGCTTGATTCATGAAATACATATTTCATACGAATTCATTCATCGGGCTTCATACAAATGTACACAGCAACACTCGTTATGTATATCAAAATTAAAACTTTATTTTTATAAATATTAATTGTAAGAAAATACGGACGTGAATGAATCTCCCAATAAGTGACACTTGATCTAATTAGTACTAACTAAATAAACCCAAACTAAACTAAACTAAACTAAACTAACCTAACCTAACCTAACCTAACCTCACTTAACCTAACCTCACTTAACCTAACCTCACTTAATCTAACCTCACTTAACCTAACCTCACTTAACCTAACCTCACTTAACCTAACCTCACTTAACCTAACCTCACTTAACCTAATTTAACCTAACCTACCTAACCTATTTGAGCGTCTTTTAATGTGGGTAGTGGCACGATATTCATGTTCAGAGAATGACAGCAACGTCATCTAGTTGGTAACACTATCACCAGATGGAAGCACTATCGTTTTTCACAGTGCATTGATGTCATGTGATTCTTAAATCAATTCATTAAATATCTCCGTCGCGTGGTCAACGAAATTGTTTCTGAGCATTTGTAGAAAAGTTTTCTTACAAGTGATCACATAGCGTCACGCCTGCTTCTCGCTGAAGCAATTATATTAATGATCATTGATTTTACAATTACCAGCGGCTCTCTTGTGGGGCAATGTTTAGTTTTACACTTACGAGACTAAAGTTTTATGGGTTACTAAAGATTTATCAATAAATCGATTCGATTTTATTAGTATTTTGGAGGTTTTTTTTAGGAATAGTGATGTTCATTTAAAAATGTTTATGTTAAATACAGTCAATAATAAAAAAATTAATACTAATGGAAATTGTGACTAAACGTAATGCGATGAAGCATGACTGAAGCGTAAATTTAAGGATTACCTACTTGATGTACCGGCCGAACGATGTACCTATCATTTTGATAACAACACAATTTTTTGCGATTGCAATTACCTACTCGTAAGATGATATAAATTAAAGTGACATAAATTATTCTATTTTCATATATTATTAAGATAGATTAAATGAATGCTTATTGAATTGAATGAATGACTGAACGAAAAATGAAAGAATAAACGAATGAATGAAGAAGTGGTGAACGAGCGTATGAACAAACAAATAAACAATTTCAAGTGATATTTCGCCGACTGTACACAACATAGTGAACGTAAGCCGCTAGTTGGGATTCGAGCGGCGTACGCTTATGTTGATGTAAGTTTCATTGATGCTAGTGTTGTACATGACGCTAATTTTGGTTATCGATAAAATTGGTATCGATGTTTACTCGTGCCCTGGCCACGAAAAATGTCGATCAGCTATATTGTTTTTTTATTATGTATAAGTTTAGGTGTAAGTCTTTTTTACCTTCTATACGAATTTTATTAATATGCTTTTTATTTTGTATTATGTAATGCTTCTCACTTACTATAAAAACAAACTGTTTTAATTTGAAATGAAGTAGTAAATGATAAAGTGCCTATCAAATGAAACATGAGAGGTTTGAAATTATTTGTATAAATAACTACATTACGTTACGTTTCATTAAATTTCTTTTTCGACAATTCTTCAGAACTCTGATATAAGAGTGTTGAATACCAAAAAAACAAAAGCATAGCTTATAGCTAAAACGATACTTTAATTTTTTCTTACTTATATTAAAATAGAAATGCTTTCTGCACAGTAGCATACTGCAGTACAGAAATGGTCTAGAAAATTCATTTGGCCATCTATCATTCCATATTTTTGTTTTAGTTTTGTTATTATAGCAAAAAAGGTTTTTTTATTGTGTTCTCTCTTTTTTTCTACTATGCGCTTTGTTCTTTCATCCTATTTGCTTCTGCTGTTATCACTCAAAATCACAATTAAACAAAATTAATAACCGGACGAACGAATTAAAGAATTAAAAGGAATACACCAAAATTAATATCGATATCTACCCGTCATCACTACAAACGCAGCAATCTGTGCACAAGCGCATTCTGTCACGATTTCCTTTAGGTGTCCCAATCGCGGCTTATTTATACAACGACATATATAATTGAATTCGTTCCATTGCTGTTATTGTACACGGACATTACACTACCGTTCAAAATTAGCGCGAAATGAATACGTGAAATGATGTAATTGCGCAATGTATACGAATTTGTATGGGTCTACGTTGAAGGTGTATGAAATAGCACTGCAGAGTGCTTTGTTTGGTTTTCAAATTAATTTAACGCTGTTACTACCTCGATTCGGTGCCTTATTGTAATAATAAATACATTTTTAATTTAGTTCTTGAGACATGCTGATGCGTACATATCGATAGATTAGTTTTAAATCAAAATAATATGTGTTTTATTTCTTTGCCGTATATTTAACAATGTTGGTCATTCATGGTCCATTAAACTGCAAAACAAATACATTAAAAACGTCACTGCGATTGTCTTGCCTCTCTTTCTCACTCCCTACGCTACATTTTGAGAAAATGTATATTGGAAATATTTAAAATTTTATTAAATACGTCTTCCGCCTGTTATACTACCAGAAATACAGTTGGATGGCATCTTTGACCTGACCCCTAAAGTAAACTATAAGCGGTCAACCATTGAAAGCTTGACTGCATCGTTATTAACCGCTTACCGACAGAACACTAAAAATAACAATTTTTATAGAGGCCAATACGCGGTTCATAATATTTTTTAAATTATAATTTGACACACTCGCCAGGTCATTTGAGAGGTAGGCAGAGAGAACCGAATGTCTAATATTTCCCTTTACATTACTTATTTATTATTTTAGTATTTACTGTTTATATTTGTTCTATATTTTATGATTTAGAACGAAGAAACTATAAGTCATATTAGGGACAGGTAATTTAGGTACACATTTCGACCTATTGAACTCCTTCTGTTATAATCGTCCTTTTGCAAAGTAATTTCGACCCAACCACCGAATGAACCTTAGACTATATTATTTTGGTCATTACGAACGAAATGACCCTATATTTGGGTCATTCTACAAAATTATCGTACCTTGATGACCACTGAGTATAACGAGTATGAAAATGTCACGCGAATTTATCGTTCACGACCGATATAAATGCAGGATATCATTCAGATGTATGAAAACATTAGTAGTGTCTGGACTTCTTAACCCATAATTTAAATTTTATATATTGGTGTATCCTTTCAATCTAATACAGCCTATTCATGTATTATAATTATCATAATTATAATCAACAACTCTTATCGTTCTACTGCTGGAGACGAGTCCTTTCTCCGGGTTAGATGGTTTAAGGCTATACAGATGATCAAGATATGGAAACTGGGTAATATAAGTCTGCCAGTAAAAATGGATACCATGGCCGAACAAATTATCTAACCGTGCATAGGCCCATGGGAACGTAAAGCTTTTGCAACGGCCATCAGCTATGGGTAATCGCGAGACTTGTGGGTTTTTGCTCAACATGTTGCTGCCGTCCAGGATACTACATTATATAGCAGAGAGAATCAAAATTCCATCATACCTGGAGCCCTAAGTGCGTTGAGCTGGTAATATGTAATTTGCATCAATGCTATTTGATTTATTTTACTTACTACTAATCTTACAGTATACACGTGCGGTTATAAGAGTGAGGAGTGTAGCCAAAATATATCAGCTCTGTAAGTTGAGAGATGTGAATACACCTTATTTGCCTACCAAGTATTTGAGCTCTCGTGACGCTACAATAATGAAGTTTATAAATATTTCTTAATCGCCTATGTGCAATTCAATTATTGTTACAAGTATGTAAATTTGTTTTCAATTTTGTTTGGCTTTAGTAGATAACATGTGATTCGTATATCCAGGTATGAACAATCAAAGGCATATTTCACCTCGTTTCTTAACTATCTGTATACAATATACATATTTTAATTATGTTTCGGCTACTTTCGAACGTATCCGAGATCCTTCTTGGATTCCCGCCTACCACAACGAAATCTTGGCGGAGAGTGACCGTTTACTAATCGACTAATTACTTTATCCCGATAAAGATATGTTAGTTAAACCGATAAGTAATTTAATCACGTGTTATATACATATTTCGGTCCACCACATTTCGGGACCACATCTAGAACTCATTAGATACTGGTGTGAGTGAGTATATATACAGTTCGATTACATCACGACATTTTCCCATATGTTACATTTCAGACATCACGAGCGTAAGATTCTCACAGTCATTATTTTATGCAACGCCATGTTTTTTTTATTTTGACTTACTGATCGGGGACGTATCGCTCTCGTGCACGGTAGGTATCTGTTACAAAAATGTTTTTTTTTTTAATTTTGTGCGTGGCAGCAGGTAAGAACAGAACGGTATATTATTAGGAAACAAGTTTTGTGTGCTTTGTCTATCATATAGGATATATTAAATAGTAATAACAATATAAAAAATTCTAGGGCCTCGTACGTGGCTACTGATCCCAAGCTAGTTAGAGACACCATGGTGACAAACCGGACAAGTGATATAGACATACATACGTGATATAGACATAGATATGAATATGGACTTGCGTATGTATTTTTTGCAAGGCGAATAAAAACATAGATTTTTTCCTATGATGGTATAAAATATATAAATTGCTAATTTTGTTTGCAGGACGAGCTGTGAGTGTGCACTATGGGGCGACACTGTTGACATATTGCTAGCCGGCAAAATGAAATGATCATGGAATCACCAGTGAGAATATGCTTAGGTATGTATTTTTAATTTGGTTGATTGTTTATTTTTTAACAGTAATTTAAACACCGTTCAGTAGATACTTAATTGTGTATGAGATTTTACTAACATTGTATTCCAAAAGAATGTATTAATGATTTTAGACATTTTATCTAACCAAAATTGAATACCGTATTCTATACCAGTTGGTTTTTAAGGCATTTACTCTAATTTTTTAAGTTCTGTAGTATTACATTCTGTCAATATTTGTTCCTATAAAGACTTGTACATTACTGCTTGCAAGCTGTTTTGTTGTAGGTAACTTTGCTGTACTGTGGTTTTTGACAATGTAGGCGCAATTATAACATTTTGTTTTCCTAATAACATACATTTTTTCCAAGCAAGCCCTTTTTAGGCAGCCGTGTACCCACAAAATGGAAGGCATAATTATATAATATTTTTATGAGAAATCATAATTTAATAATGAAAAAAATCATTCATGAACATTACAGGTGCAGCACTGGTAGTACATTTACTACTATTAATTGGCACATCCGTAAGCGGTTATGCGTTACCGCTTGAAACGACGTCAACTACGATTAAAAATGAGAGAGGTTCTAGATTTGCCAGACCTAACGCTACCTGGACAAACAGAAACAAACAAAAAGTACCCGACGTAGCTCTCAACGAGCTACGCCCTAAAGACTCCGCTTCCGAAGAACATACAGAGAAAAATGCTAAATATAAAGATAGAGGAAGGGTTAGATTTGATCCGCTGGCCAAATCTACAACTGAAAGCACTTTAAAGAGAGTCACTACATCAACCACAGCATCTACTGTAATTATAGTAACTCCGACGCCTGAAGTAAAGAAACCGGCAGAAATTATAGATAGTATGCGAACGTACAAGAAAACGAAGATGCCAACTGTGAGCTCTAGTACCACTGCATCAGTGTCTACTGAAACAAAATTTGAAAATGAAGAAGATTACGATGAAGATGAAGATGATGACAGAAGCTCGTATGATAAACACACTTCGTTTGATGACTTTTTTACTATACCTAATTTTGACAATGAAGACTTGAATGTTAAAAAAGATAAACGTGGGTTTGATAAAAGTAAGAAACTGGACTATGATTCTCCTTCGTTTGATAGTTTCTCCAGTTTCTATTCCAAAGACCCGTACATTTCTAAAGACGAACCTTATAGATCAGAGAGTTTCTTTGACTTCGAAAGTGAATTGACTACTCCTAGAAATGACTTTTTTGATAAGAAATTTCAAGAAATATCATCAAGTATATTAAATAACTTAGACACTATGAACACTAAATCACAACCACCGAATATTACTAACGTGCACAAGATTGTTAAGGAAAATATAGGATTAGAGAGATTGAGTAACGGTACTCCGAATAATAAATCAACAGTGATTATAAAAAATACCAAAGAGATACGATTAATAGATAATGATAAGGCCGGGACTGCTAACAAAGAGCTATCTGATGTACACGGTACAAGTATTTATTACGAGATGTCTGTTTTATCCACCGAAACATATAATATAAGCCATTCTAACGAAGACGATTGTGACAATGATACGCTGCCTTCTGAAACAGCCTCCACTATTTCTGATGATGAGCTACCAATTCTGAAGGCAACTCTCCCAACAGCAGTAGAAACTCCAACGAAACCCACGATTCCAGATCCAATCCCAAGTGCCTATTCAACTATTCCGACTAACATACTACCATTTAGTATAGTACCATCTGTTTTCAATTCTATTAGTGGTATACCATATTCGACTCAAAATACTATTTCATCGACTGATAATGGAAGAACAAAAATTTTCACCAGTAGTTTTAGTAGAAGCAGAAATTATTCAAAACGTCTTAATCTTACTGGAACCAAAGATTCACCTAACAGTGTTACTGTCCAAGCAGACCAAGTGTCAATAAACCATGGCTTACGACCAGTAACTAGAAGATTTTATCATACCACTCCAAAAACTAAGCCTATTTGGATGGCACCTAGGAAAAATATAACTAGAGGAAACTACATTCGATCAACATATCCTACAACAATATATTCCGAGCACTTTAACATTAAAGATAAAATTTTATCGACGGCTAAACCGAAACAGCCAACAAGAACAGTATTAACAACATTACCCTCAGATATTGATCCAGTTTTACAGAGTGATGTAAGTGGACTTAAAAAAGTTGTACATTCACCTTCAATATCTGACAACACCATTCCCACACTATGGAAGAGAGGTTCTACAAAGTTCTCAACGTCCACTGTCACATCGGGGGAAATAGGAACTGGAGTTAGCGAAATGGAGATCCCGCCTACGTTGACAGCGTGGGCGCTAGCAAGTTTACGAAGTCCGCCATCGTTGCCGAGCCCAACATTGAACTTTACAGGCTCGACACAAAAAAAGGTCGATGAAAATGATCTGCAGAAGGTCGGAGAAGGTGCAGGTTAGTTTTTGTTTATTTCGTTTCCAGTGGTGATTTTTCTAATATTTGTCTTATTTTAGATATTTTAAGATCTTGTCTTAGATATTAGGTTGAATATTTTTGAAAAATATTTGTTTTTCAGACAAAAGAGAAGTAACTACGAGCTCCACAACAACGATGCTTGGAACTATTAACAATGAAATATTGCCTAAAAATGGTACTGAATTTGAGCAAAACCCTTGGAAGCCGTTATTTGTTTCAACTTCGCCAAACCTAAAAGAACTGCCTGAAGCTAAAGCTACTGAATCAAAATCTGAAACACTCCCCGCGGAAAGTATTATATCTATACAAAGCAGTCCGCAACATGCTAGCACCACAGAATTTAACAACACAAATTCTTCAGAATCGACAGAAACTTCTAATGTTGATGAAACTAAATCATCTTCGATATATGCGAAATTAAAACTCGATGAAACGACAACAGAAGAGTCGAAAGAATTTTCTGAAGTGGAAACAATTCCTCCGGTTGACGCTACTAAGTCAACTGGTTTCGAATCGATCACAAAATTGCCTGCAGGAATAACAACACCTAAAGACGAGACTGCTGTAACTTCCGTTGAAAAAAATGAAATCATTACTGAAAAAATCTCTCTAAAAGATAAAACTCCAGATTACGAGATTACGACAATCAGATTTTCTTACGTCCCAACAGTGGAAACCACTGAAAGTGCAGAAACAGAACCAACTA
This sequence comes from Parelbella machaon machaon, assembly GCA_018246775.1. Taxonomy (NCBI): domain Eukaryota; kingdom Metazoa; phylum Arthropoda; class Insecta; order Lepidoptera; family Hesperiidae; genus Parelbella; species Parelbella machaon. The sequence continues at coordinate 1,613 of DWFV01001625.1, read as the reverse complement.
CAGTTTGGCATCGAGCTGTACCTAGTAAAATCAATACGGTAACAACCCCAGATACTCCAATAACAACATACAGACCAAAATACATGACTACCACTAATTCAGTTGAAGAATCCACTACCTTTATATTGGATACTACACAACAAATAGATGTATCTTCGCAAATAACTGAAAAGGAGACGGAAAGATCAACAGCCCAAGAAAATAGTACAACCGACACTATTTCCACACTTGCCTCTACTACAGAAATTATAAATAAGGTACCTACAACAACAGAAGAAGCTAAAGAATCTACAACAGTTGTAGAGATTATTGCTACCAGGGAGACTACAACTACTACAGCGGAAACAACAACACCTGATGTCACAAAACATACGACAAAACAGTACGAAGATGAAAAGACAACAGTCACGACAGAAAGTTCAACTGAAGTTTTACCTGAAGGTTCAACTGAAACGAATGAATCACAAACAGAGACACATGAAAACGAACATAACTCTGAAGAGAATAGTGGTAGTAATGAAATAATACAACCAGTTACACAAGTGACAAAAGTAACACATGCACCTATTACAGAATTAGCAACTCCACCTGAAATAGTTACAACTACTGAACCTACAACGAAAATGACTACAGTAGCGACTGAGCCTGTAAATGAACCAACTACGGAAACAATTGCAAAGGTAGTCGAAGTGACAACATATATAGGCGAAACCGATACAACAACAGACGAGAGCACTACAGAAGATTATGTAAATTATTCGGATATAACAACGGAGTCCTCTTCGAGGGTGTTAACAGATGAAGCTGGTTCCGGCGCTGCTGTGGCCATCGCTGCCAGCACGATTGGTGTGATTGCGTTAATCCTTCTGGTTGGTTTGTTGGTGAGTTCACTAAATATGTTTTGTTATAACCCGATTTACCAAGTCAATTCACGTCAAGTTACGTAATCTGCTTATCTCGGTCCACTGCTGAATATAAGCCTCCCCTAATGAGCGCCATCGTGCCCTAACCTCGGCTTACCAAGTATTGCTTGCGAATGTATCGAGTGTAAAAAATTATAGTTACAAATGGAAAAACGTATCCAAAGAATAAAACTTTGACAAAAGGTATATTTCAAAATGGTTGGTGTAGAATTCTTCGGTCGTTGTACTAAAAATATATTCAGTACATTGGCATTGGCCAACGGAGGGTCTGATACTGTAATTTCTAATGCATTGCACGCATGCAAACATACTGTATGTGTTGAAACAAGTTTTAAGCTAATCAGATAGACAAAACGTAAATAGGGAATAAATCTATGTATGTATACTAAAATAGTCCTACAATTAATATGAAAAGTATCTGTGAACTCAAGGCAAAGTCATATTTTCTCGCTGACAAAATTCATAAATAATATATAGATTAAAAAAAAAACTTAACATCACGCCTGTAATCCCGAAAGCGGTAGGCAGAGGAGTGTAGTGCACTCCCACGTTTCCCCAGTTACGTTTAAGTTCCATGGAATAGTTGGTGAGTCTATTGCCATACACCGGGCACGATCCAGACTCCGAGTCACTACTAGAAATTCTAAATTAGAAAAATCCAATAGCACCCGACCCGGGATTTGAACCCAG